>JAJOOD010007704.1:0-22574 GCA_029582525.1 Solanum tacnaense | reverse complement strand
TCTAAACTATATAGTACCAAAATATAACTCTAGTTTTATCAAGAAGGAATCAAACTTACCAACCCCCCCCCCCCCTCGTCGTGATATGCGAATGGAGCATATATTTCACAAAACTAGGAAACCAATAAGACAAATTTGGTTTAAATTTTTTGCCTTGAAGTTGGGCTGGTTAGTTTTTTTCAGAAAAGATTTGTTTCTATCCCTTATTTTTAAGTTCAGGTTAAATGAAAAATGTAAAGCATATTCAGAGAGAGAGAATAAAACCAGTCGGACATTAAAACCACATTTCGTATGAATATAATTTCTTTTAGATAAAAATATCCTAATTAAATATGAAAATTTTAGTTTGAAATATAATTTAATGAAAGAAATGTGAAAGATGAAAGGCATCAAGAGAAATCACTCTAACTTGTCGTTTTCAACAACTAATTAAGCTCACAAATTTCTAACAAAAAATAATTTGTATTTTTTCTTTTTCATTTCTTATATATTTTTGGGTTGTTTTTTATGTTCTATGTTTTTCTTCTTCATCTGGATAAATATGATTTTAACTATATTTTCCTTTCATATTTTATCCTTATTCAATTTCTTAGTCATATTATTAAGAACATTCATTTTTATTTCATTTTTGGTAAATATAATTTTTTGGCCATATTATTAAGAACATTCATTTATTATTTCATTCGGTCAAATTTAATTTCTTGCTCATATTGTTAGAAGAAGACGTTTATTTCTCTATATTCCTTCATTGTATAATCTTTCTAGGACTAGTATCTAGCTTGTCAGGAAAAAGTCTGCTTTGTTGTACACTGGACATAAATAGAAAACCCATTTTTGAAAAGTTTGAAGAAAAAAAATTTGGAGAATAAATTATCTGGACCTAGAGAAAAATATAAAAGTCAAAACACATGTGACAGGTAATAAAATTGAAATTCTATACATTTGGATGTATCATTCCAAACTAATGAACATCTGATAAGAATAAATATTTAACTTCCTATTAGATATAATAAGATGAAACTTCTAACCTCACAAATAATAGCAGATAACATTTTAATTAAGCCCGCAACTAGGAGCTAACTATACTACTAACGAGGACAAGTTTTTGATAAACATTTTTTTTGCGATGGAAAAGTTGCTAGGGCCTTGAAATGGAGTTAAAGATTTCATCTTCCTTTGTTAAACCCTTAGTTTTAGACTTCAGACCTGCTTTGCGTTAAAAATCTTTTCATTAAAATTAAACATCTCCTCTTTTTCTTCAACTAGCTCAACTTTCTTTGATTCAATAATGTTCATTAATTGACATAAAAATTAAACGAGTTTGCTAAGCACTGCACATTCAAATCTAACTCTCATGAAAAAACACTCTATCGCTTTCAACAAATAGTCCAAAATTTCAAGATGATCGCTAGGGTTCGAAATGCTGAAAGCTTCAATGGAATCCACAATTTCAGTAATAATTCCAATATCTAACTTGACAGTTAAGTCGTCCAGTAAATGGTGATGCATAAATTAATTTGGGGTGCGACAAAGATCACAATATTTGGTGCAAAAGAGTAGAAGAACCTTTGCGTCCATGATCAGGCCATTGAAAATAATGTTGAGACAAGAATATTCCTTGATCACATCCTTTATGTCCACTCTCTATCCTGAAAATCTAATGCTTTCATAAACTTCAGAGTCATTATCTCTATCATTGCAACATTGATCTGTTACTAGACCGCAGTCCAAGTTCGGCTCCAACTATTTCTCCTCTTTTGTCATCTTGATTAATATATATTATATGACACTCCGAGCCTTGACCTAGTTATTCCATCTCAAAAGCCTTTTGAAAAATACGCTACCTGCTATGATATTGATGTAACTTAACAATGTTGGATATGCAGATTAACATAATACTTTCTGATCTTACTGTCCACAATGATATCTTTCCCGTTTGGACTAAGCTATATTTCTTTCCACGAACACAAAGACTCAACTTCACAAACAAATGTCAAGTCTAACACATCTTGATCCACTATCTCTGCATCCATATTCAGTATTGCCTTGCATCTAAGGTACAAGAATGGATCCGCAACCCTAATGTCTTCTAATAATTCACCTTTTCCAGCAAAATGCAAGAAAACTACGCAATAAAAAAAACTTTCGATTCGTACATCATATGCCAAGGCCAAGGAAAATATCCTACTAGGAGATCGAAAAACCTTAAGGTGTAACACATTCACTTCAAACGATGTAGCAAGCACAAATGGTAGGAAATATTGAATATGGAACAACATTTTACAAGGAAAATATTTTTCTTCATACCAAACACTACTTTCACATATTTTTCGGTGAAGGAAAATATTTTCCATATTCAATATCTCCTACCATTTGTGCTTGTTGCAGCATCTGAAGAGAATGCATTACACCTTGAGTATTTCTAGTTCTCTGGTACGATGACTGCGTTGGCTTTAGCATATGATATACAAATCATAGCTTTTCTTTATCACGTATTTTTCTTGATATTGGCTGGAAACGGTATATTACTGGAAGACATTAGTGACGCGGATCCGTTCTTGTACCGTAACTGCCATGAGATATTGAATATGGATGCAGAGAAAATAGATCAAGATGTGTTAGGCTTGACATTTATTTTTGAAGTTTAGTCGTTGGGTTCGAGTAGAGAAATAGAGCATTGTCCCAACGGGAAAGATATTGTTGTGGACAGTAAGAACAGGGAGTATTATGGCAATATGCTAATCCAACATCGTTATGTTACATCAACATAGTAGAGCAGCTGGCATATCTTTCGAAAGGCTTTTTCAGATGTAATAACTAGGTCAAGGCTTGGAGCCCCCTATTATATATATTCATCAAGATAACAAAAGTGTAAAAATACTTGGAGTGTAATTTACTAGATATTCATCTAGATGAAAAATAAGAAGAAGCCATGTTAATGTTAAACTAGGACCGCGGTCCAGTAACAATTCAACGTGGCAACGATAAAGATAATGACTCTGAAGTTTATGAAAGCATTAGATTTTCAATAGAGAGAGTGGACTTAAAGGAGGTGCTCAAGGAACATTCTTGTTTCAACATTATTTTTAATGGCCTGATCATGGACTGAAAGGTTCTTTTCCTTTTGCAAGTGTGTATTCCTGTAACAGTAAAATAAAGCAATTTCTTAGATATTTAGTGGTATTCAGACTGCTCATAAAATCTTGCGGTGTGGGTATTACTGGCCTACCATCCACCAAGATGCTCATGATTTTTCCAAGTCTTGTGATCATTGTCAATGAGAAAGAGATATTTCAAAGAAGCAAGAGATACTTATGAACCAGATATTGGTGATTGAGTTATTCGATGTCTGGGTTCTTGACTTCGTGAGTCCGTTTGTGAGTTCACGTGGGATGAAGTATATTCTTGTTGCGGTTGACTGTGTATCAAAATGGGCGGAAGCAATTGCGCTTCCAAACAATGAGGGAAAGAGTGTCACTACATTCCTTAAAAAGAGTGTCTTCTCCCGATTTGGTACACCGAGGGCAATTAGCAGTGATGGAGGTTCTCACTTTTGTAACAAATTGTTCAAGGCGTTGCTAGAGAAATATGGTGTTTGTCACAATATAGCCACTACGTATCATCCACAGTCTAGTGGACAAGTTGAGGTTTCAAATACAGGGATAAAGCAAATCCTTGCAAAGACTGTGAACGACAACAAAACTAATTGGCCAAGTTGACTTGATGATGCTCTAGGGGCCTATGTCACCGCATTAAAGACTACCGTAGGTATTTCCCCGTACCAACTTGTACATGGGAAGTCATGTCATTTTCCTGTAGAGCTAGAGCATACAACAATGAGAGCGCTAAAATAGTTGAATTTGGATTGGGGTGCCTCATCAAGTCAAAGATTGAATAACATGAATGAGCTTAATGAGTTTCGCCTAAAAGCATATGAAAGTTCAGCCTTGTACAAGGAGAACATCAAAAAGTACAATGATCAGAAAATTGAAAACCGTGAATTTATTGTCGGTGATCTGTTACTCTTATTCATCTCAACGTTACTCTTGTTTCCTGGCAAGCTCAAGTCCAAGTGGACTGGGCCATGGCAAGCTAAAGTCCAAGTAGACAGGTCCATTTAGAGTAATTCAAGTATTTCCACATGGATCATTTGAGCTCGAGAACAAGGAATTGACGAGGTTCAAGGTGAACGGACAAAAGATAAAAGTCTACTTGGGAAATCTAAGAGTGTACATGAAGTCATTGAGGCTTGTTATGTTGATAAAGTCTTAGTAATCAAGGTGTCCGTGTCATGCCGCGACGTTAAATCAAGCTCTTCTTAGGAGGGAATCGAAGATGTACAATCTAGCCAATTATAGGAGTTTCTTTTCGATATATGAGTTTTTCTTCTTTCTTTTTTTAGCTTTTAGCTCTTTAGATAAGTGTTTATTAATTTTTATGTTTAGTGTTGGCTAGATATAGAATAGGGTCTGTGTCCAGAAATGTAAAAAAGAATGCCTAATGTTTGATACGTGTGCAGGGACAAAAAGGTAAAATCTGTAAAAATTAAGTTGTTGAAGTGGTCTATGGATTCCATCGACGGTCCGTCGGTCAATCCACGGATTGTGGATGGCATCCATAGATCTCGGGTATGTTTTCTGATTTTCTCTAAGTGTTGAAGTGACCTACGGACCCCATCGACGGACCGTACATCAAGCCACGGACCGTCAACGGGGTCTCGTATGTCCAAGTTCAGGGTTCTGCTGACCCCACCCGGACCCCCAAATTAATATAACCCTTCATTTTTAAATCATTTCCCACATTCATCCATTCCCCCCAGCCGTTACAACCCGATAATTTCACCTAATTTCACCCATTAAATTTCCCCACTACATCTATAATTCCCTCCCCTTCCATTTTTAAGCACTCCCAAATCCCATATCTTCCATTTTCTCTTCAAATCCTCCATTTCCACAAAGACTAAAGGTCCGAGTTCGGTGAAAGCATTGGTCTAAGGAGCTTGTACTAGATTCACACACTCATCAACTTTGATTACTTCAAAGGTAAATGATTTCACCATAAAACATTGAATTGCTTGTTCATTGTTTAAAATACGATGTCATAAGGTTGCACTTGTCCTTGGGTTGTTAACTTACTTGTTAAAATGTTGATTTTTAGTGTAGAAACACCCTTGGAATGATGGTATGTGAGCCTGTAGTTTATTTTAATCAACTAATTAGGGTGATAGGTCTAGTTGGATGTTTTGACTTAGGGTTGTTCAATGTTTATGTTTTGAATGTGGAAAAATTGCTTGATCACAACCCTACATATGATGAACTACCACATTATTGTTGAAATGCATGTATAGACTCGAAGTAAGTATTGATTGTGTGGTTGTGTGAAAGTTTTGAATCAAATGCCTTGCACAACTCTGGTACAAGGCCACAACCAATGGACCATAGGTCGTGGTCCGTTGACTGCATGTACACCAAATTTGTCTAAGTGGTGAACCATGGTTTAGACTATGGTCCGTCGTTCCATCAATGAACCGTTCTGCACATTTATGGTTCCAACATTAGAGACCCAAAAAATGGGTACTATGACCTAGGGAGAGGACGCACATGACGTCGTTCCAACAACGGACCGTAGGTACCTATACTGGGTCACCAAACTTGCTATTGTCTGAATTTTTTTTATTTTTTGTCTAAGTTCAATTCATGGTCTAAAATTACTCCATGGGTCCTTTTGTGTTCTTTGGGTACTAACTAAGCTTCCACAGGTACCATGGCCCCTAAACAAGTAATAGTGTATGCTAGAAACGGCAAGTCAAAATCAGTTGCCCCATCTCGACGGCTATTAGTTGAGGGCTGCGGGGACGAGTATATCCCACCCACCACCAGAGTTTCCCTCACTGCTCCCCAGGTTACCCAGAACAGAACACAACATGTTATTTCTATGAGTGACGAGGCCGAGGTCACCGCCCCCCAGTCTGATGATGAGGCCTCACCAGCAGGAGTGTCGCATTCCAGCTGCTATTCCAGTGGCATTCCTACTTCATCCTTTGATGTCAATAGCTCGGGAGACATCCTGGTAGCACCCTGAGCTGAGCTTGCCCCTAGTGCCACTGAGCCAAATAGATGGTGCGTCGAGGGCCAGTACCAAATTTATTTTGATGACAAGGTGGTTAATGAGCATCAAAAGATGGCCCACATTATTACTGAGGAGCGTTGGGTTCTTACAGGTAGCCTCCACACCGTTCCCACTATTGAGGAACTATTCAAGAGACACAAGTGTGAGTGGATAGCACAGAGTCTAAGGAAATTTAGTGAGGAGATGGCCCAAGAATTGTATTCCTCTTACGCCGCCACTGTCTATAACTCTATCTCTAAATAGGCTAAGAGAACAACTCAGCCACCACTTAAGGATATCTTGGTACAAAACATTTTCATTAATATCTCCGAGACCACGATACGTAGGTTCCTTTATGTCCCCGACCAGACTTTGCCAATCAATACAACGTAATATGACAACAGGATGGGAGTGGAGCATAGTGGGGTGTTTTAGAGGGATACTGAGAAGAGAGAGAGTTTACTCTGTTGGATGGCCCGCCACATTGCAAATGAGGGGGAGTGTACCAAGTGGATGCACAATATGACTTTGCCTATCACAAAGGCTACCCTGAGCTACACTGTGAAGTTTTTTTTTTACCGTTGTGTGTACCAGACTGTCCTCTACTCAGGCAAAACACGTGGTTACTTAGGATTGGGCTGTGATGTTGACAGCACTTGTAGGAGGACTGGAGGTTGACTTCGCTCGGATTTTCATGGCGGAGATTCATGAGAGGTCCTTCAAGACAAACCTTACTTTGTCCTTTTTGTATCTTATATTCCACCTATGCAAGACAGTTGGGGTGCCGATTTGGTATTGTGATAGTTTGATAGAGGCCACCACGATGGTGGACATCGACCTCATTCAAGATGATGTTAATCTTACTGCACCACAGAAGGATCCACAAGTCGACCTACCGCCCTTGGATGCTGATCTTGTTGTTGATGTGGAGCAGATCAAGGTTGATGACACTGCCTTTCCTCCCATTACTACGGATGCTCAGGCTCCACCTTCTACCGCCACTAGTAAGGTTGTGAGCTCATCCTGCGCCATTCCCTCTTCAGGGTCCACTATTGTTCCTCTAGCCCGAGTCCAGAAGTTAGAGACCCAGACGGATACCTTGTTTCACCATATGAGGATGTTGATGCAACGATCTGTTGAGGAGTCTGAGGCACGTATGGAGCGCATGATGGTTGCAAAGATTCAGAAGGTCCACAAGAGCCTTGACGCATTCGAGTTGAGAGTTCTGGAGAGGTCTGCCCCTACGATCGATGTGACCACTTTGCAGACAGAGTTGGCTAGTCTCTGTGTTAATGTTGATGCTCTTCTATCCGATATTGAGACTGCACCAGAGGCTGCTCCTACGGTTGAGGGGGATGAGGTGGTGATGACTGCCCTCTTTGGCGACACTATGCCACCACCGGATCCTTCTAGTGCTGCTGGGAAGTACCACTGCTCCGACCATATATTTGTGACACTAAGGAGGCTCAATGATTGAAGAAAAAGGAGCGCCAACAGTTGGAGACAGCCTAGAGGAACGCGATAATTGATGAGCAAATGAGGCAGCAGCGGGCCCATGAGGTTGATGTTGACCTTTCTGTTTCGAGGAGCACTACTGATGGTGTACCCATTTCTGGTGAAGGATCTATTGATGCCGTGCTGAATATTGATTCAATAGGTTCCAGGAAACTGGACCCACCCGTCTTTTGTTGGGTCATCGGCGCATATGCGCCACACGTTTGCTTCAGCGTATGCTTTTTTATTATGCATTGAGGTTAATTGCACCAATTTTTCTGGAGGGTGGGGTAAATGCGTTGTGACTGATAGGGCGAAGTCTGAGTAACCCAACTCAAAATCCTCCGTTGGGGTTTTCTTGCATGTGTTCTATTTCGCCAAGGGATTGTTTTACTTTTTTGTTGAACCGACATGTTTAGGATTGTATGTGTAGAAGTAAGTAGAAGAATGAAAGCATTATGGCATAAAGAGCATGAAATTGAAACTTGTCAAATTTTTTTGAAATGTGCTAGACCTATAGGCTGGATGAGTTAAATGTGTTTGATCTTCATATGACATGATAAGGAACCAGTATGATAGCATGACTTACCCTAAAAGTTAAACTGTGTAATTCAATAATCCTATAATGAAACATTGTTCCAAGTGTGTGTGAGTAGTGTTTGAATGTTCATGTAGTGTGTGCCAATCTAGAACTTGCCCCATTGGTCTTGCTGATAAAATCTAGCCTAGAAGTTGGGAAATGATCATAGGCCCTTGTTCAAACAAGTCCACTCAAACCTAAAAGTCAACCAAAAGAAATAAATTCTCCCCTTGATCCAAATGTTTGAGCCTAATGAATACCACTTCTTTGAATACACCTAATTCACCTTCCCTAAATGATTTTTTTAGTTTAGCCTTACTAATTTTAGTTGTAGTTGTAGTTTTGCTTGTCTAGAGATCAAAGAAAGGAAACAAGAATGTATAATCACTATGGGTTTCACACAGATCATCCTCTACTGAAACTATTGAACCTCAAGGATAATCTATTGACGTTCAAACAAGCAGGAGAGAAAACAATTCCAGAAATGTGGCTGCTGTTCAAAGCAATATTACAAACATGCTCATCCCATGGAATGACTGATAAGACACTGTTGGATTGTTTCTATCGGGGTCACGAACCAGAAAATAGAAGCATAGTTGAGCATCTTTTTGAAAGGGGAATGCTAAGCCAACCCTATGAACTTGTCGTAACACTACTTGACAATATGGTCGAAGCCGGCAAAGAAACTCAAAAGAAATATGAATGGGACAAATTGGTGGCTCAAGTAGACGTCTTATCTAAATGGATGATTGGATCGGAGGAACAAGTCCGGGAGAGGGAGAATGACATCTCCCTTCGAGAGTGAAAACATGGAAAGAAGCATAGGAGTGTGCAAAAAGATGATGCCCTTTCACTCATTCAGCAAAAACTCGAAGAACAGGATAATAAGTTGAATGACAAGAAAGACAATATTGAAATGCTAAATGAAATGACCACCGCAAATTACATGACAATTCAACTGCAAGATGCTCAGATAAACTATTTCATGACAGGTCAATACCCACAATTCGCCGAGGACTCACCTAACTACACCATGGGTGATTCCGTGGACGAAGAGTAGTCATTGACTTGCGTCGTGCCACGACGTTAACTAATGCGCTGTTTGGGAGGCAACCCAAAAACCTTTATTATTTTCTACTTGGCGTATTGATTAAATAATAGTGTGCTAGTTTTACAAACTAAAGAGTGGAAGGCGATCATAAGGTGCAAAAGGGCGAGCAACAGTTCCAGTTGGCGAATCACTGAAGAATCCGAGGATCAATTTTGTTCCGCCGTTTGACTCAAGATATCTTCAAAATCCAGAGTCTGTAAAACTCAATGACATTTGAAAATCATTGGCAAATCACCGATCATTTTGACGACCACGATAGAATTCGCCATTGGGACCCTCGTATAGCGGCGGATCTGTAACCTTCGAGGGATAAACCCACAGTCAGCGTTCCGCCGAATGAGTTACCTAGTTTGACTAACGTCGCCAAGTGGATGGTTTTTGCAAGCTAAAGCCTCAATATCCAGACAGATGGAGCAACCCATTAGCCAGGATCCCCTCTTTCACCCCCTTTTTATCTTTTTTACTGCACCTCTCGGATTCGTTGTTATTTTTCCTATCTTACTTGTCGATATATTTTTGTTTATTCGCATTAGAGGACAACTACTTTTATTTATGGTGGGGTGAGGCCCACACCTTTTGTGTTGACATTCATGTTTTGTTCTGTATATATTTGGGTTGTCTGCTTTAATTTGTGTCTTAAATACTACATTTCTGTGGATGTTTGAGCTCATGGCTCCAGCTGTTCTAATTGAAAATAATTTTGATCCTTCTGAAAAAATTTCGCCACCTCTTGTGTTGAAAGTAGTTGTTCTTTTGCATAAAATTTGAGTCTCGGTTTTGATCAATACCGATGACTTGAATAGTGCTCCCAATTGAACAAACATGAATGCATGGCTACGACAAGGCCAAATGAAGTTACATAGAAAATATGTGAACTCTTTGCATCTCATTGTGATTAGCCATTTATCGAAATGATTTTCTTGTGAGGACCGTTGCACACTAGCGAACGTGTCTAGTCTTGTTTGACCGAAGTATCGATTCCTTGTGTGATTAGCTTACTTTGAACCATGCATGAATAAACCTACAATTTTCCCCGTTAGTCTGATTGATTTAGAAAGGTGTACTCTTGAGATGATCTTAGGCAACTTTTGAAGAGTGTGAACCAATTAAACATATACCTCTTTTTGTGGCCTACCCGTAAGCGTGTGAAATTCTCTTGAACACCCCTTGAACCTTACCTTTTTTTGGAAGAATCTTGATAAACCCTAGACCTTACTTGATCCGCTACCTATAATCCTCTTGAATTGTGGTTTAGTGAATAGCCAACTTAGGACAAAAAACTTAAGTTGGGGGTATGGTGAAAATGAAAAAGATAAGTCAAGAAGTGTTATAAGAAGTCCCCCTTCACCCATGATGTTGTAGAACAATGGGACCCTATTAAAAAAAATTGGTGGAATAAAGCACAAAGGATATTGGGATTCCAAGCAATTCATGGGAAATGAATAAAAGGATGACTTAGAAGCACTAGAAAAAGAATTGATAAAGGAAAAGAAGGGAATGCCTTGAGAATACCGCATCTCATTAGGAAAGAGTCACTGAGCCTTAACGAAAATACCTTTACACTCAGCCTCATTACAAGCTTTAGAAATACCTTTTTTTATCTTGCGTAAGCTGGATCGAAAGTCAATTGGAAAATAAGGGCAAACCTATAGGTGAAAACATGCATTGTGTTCCTCTTTTTGAGTGTGATCATTGTATTTGATTCCAGATCTTTAATTGACTCATATATGTGTGTCAATATGGAATCATTCTTTACATTAGGGCATTTAAATACTTTTGTTGATCTTGAACTTGCACAAGTAGCAAATATTGCGAGCATGAGAATCTTTGGTAATGGTGTGTCACAATTTGAATCTTTGATTACACAAGTGATCCTTGCATAAGTAAATTGAGTCTTGTTGTGTGCATTCATGATTTAGTCTTGTGTAGCACTGTTTTAGGCACGCTATTTGAACTATTGAACTTGAGTTTGCTTGAGAACAAACAAAAGTTTAAGTTGGGGGTGTTGATGAGTCCACAAATTAGACTCATTTAGGGCTTTATTTTAATAGAAATAGTGTCCTTGAATGCTTGTTTTATCTCAATACCTGATTAAAATGCTTAAGTTTCAGGTATTTCAAGTTTTACTACAAGCATGGACAGTTAGGCGTAAAACGGAGCAAAAAGGGCTAAGAAGCACAAGAAATGAAAGTCTGCGGAAAGCCCAGTCCAACTTGGCAAGTTGCCGAATTGACATGCACCGCCCTTTGTTCCAGTATGCCAAGCCTTGAAGAAAGTGGATCAAAAGGCGAGGACAGGAGCAGTCGGCGAGTCACCGATTAGTTCCGCGAAGCAGTACTGTACCGCCCAATGATCCAGAATATGAGGATGCTGAAGCCAAGACACTGAAGGAGATTAGCTGATTAAAGGGCGGATCGCCGAGTTCATCGGCGATCTCGACTAATGTCATCGCACGATACTCCGCAGCACAATCTCTGAAAACTATAAATACTAGTTAGACTTGTAGTCTTGGGGTGGAACATTTTAGAGTAAAAATTATTATTAGTCTATAATATTTTTCTGTATTTTTCTCTCAAGTTTGGAGAGGGTTTTGTGGAGACTTGAAGAAAGGAGTTCATCTTTCCCAAGTTGGAAGTGGGTGTTCTTTATTTTTCTTCCGTAGCTGAATTCAAGGTTTAATTTCTTATACCCAATTGTTTTCTTTATCATGTTAGGTATAATTTCTTATTTCTTGATGTCTGGCTAAAGAAACCCCATTCTTGGGGTGTCATTTAGAAAATATGGGTTGATATTCTTGTTGGGTCTTGCTTGCTGATAGGTTAGATGTATTTTAATGGTGATTTCACCTAGTAGTTGTGGTTTAATCTAAAGGGTTTGTAATTGCAAATACAAAGCCACCCATGTGTTTTCTGCTTGCCCGAGAGGAAGTTCGTGAAACCAAAACCAGTAGACTGATGGCCTAAGGATTGGGTCGACATGAGGTTCATCCCGAGAAGGTGAGCCCTAGTCTCATATCCTAACACTCAGTTCGAGAGAGTGAGTGGGGTAAGGCGTAGGCTGGTCTTCATGCAGCAAACGGGTGTCCGAGAGGAAGTTCCCCAAGAGGGATCTTATTTCCATTTAAAGCTTAGCCTAGTCACTATTGTGTTGCAAATTTCCTATTGAGAGCATGTACCCAACAATTTATCTCAACTTCTATTGCGGTCACATCCCAAGAACCTTCCCCTTGCTTGATTTTCTTATTTATTTTGTTGTTTTATCACTTGTTAGAAAACCCCTTTTGATAGTTGACACTTCTGTGTCACCCCCTTTAATTTACAATGTATTTTATCGCAAATGTTTTTAGCTTCGACTAATTCAAACGAAAGTCTAATTGGCTACTGATTCTCAAAACCGCTCCCTTGGGACACGACCCAACCCTTGGTTGTGTTACTATATTATCGACGATCGTAGACAGTCATACCGTAGGATATTGTCGTTGGTCACGATAAGCATCAGAACCCTTCTTCAAGTTCAAAAACTCTTGTACCTTAGCTTCTCTCAATTCCCTTGGAAAGAACCTTTCTCTGAAAGCTCCAGTAAAAGAATCCCAAGTCACAGGAGCTACATTTGCACCCCTGTTATCTTTCCAGAAAGTAAACCAGATATGAGCCACATCGTTGAGTTGATAGGATACTATCTCAACACTCTCACTTCCAGTCACTTGCATTACTCCAAGTATTTTCTTAACCTCATCAATAAAGCTTTGTGGGTCCTCACCAACCTTCGACCCTAGAAACTCAAGCAGATTCATCCGAACAAAGTCTTGGACCCTAGCTGTAGCTGATCCACCATTTGTGTTAGTAGGAATTGGGACCTGCTGATTATTCTCATTTACCACACTATAAGCCAAGAGCCGGATCGCATTCGAAATTTCTACATTCGTAACCTCATGGCTCGGGACTGAAGGACCTACATTAGCATTGCATGTGTTAGCTCTACGAGGAGGCATGATCGAAAACGCATAACGACGGACTAGAAATGAGAAGTTAGATCATACCCAAGAAAGATAAGAAAAAGAAAAAACGTGAAGTAATGGTTCAAACCCTTTTCAATCGAAGCAATGGCCCACAAGCTAAATTCATCCACAGCACAATTCAACAATCCAAATGTATATATCAAATCCCAATATTCGCAAAAATATCATCAACACAAAACCAATATTCATAAAAATATCATCAACACAAAACCAATATTCACAAAACAGTCACAAGACAGGAGGTAGGTATGGAAATACATCACCCCACCCAACAAAATAAGTACTTGTCCTCAAAAGCACCTAAATAAAACAACAATCAATAAGAAACAAGAGAGAGTGAGGTAAAAACAATCATCTTGCCAAGCTAGGCCAGGGGTGAAGTCTGCAACTCAGTGGCTTCGTGTGTCGAGGCATCAATGGCCTGTGTCTCATAAATCTTGGCTCCACTAGAGCCTACCATGTATACATCTCTCAGAGATGCCTGAACAGATGAATCTACCATTGCCTCCTCTAAGTCAGTAAGGCCCTCAAAAATGGCCTACTCATGCACGCCAAATTGGACCTCATCAGTCTCGGCCTCGGAATCAGCAACAACAACATCAGCCCTAGTATCATATCTGGTAGTAGCTGGAGGCACCTCATGACAAGATGAAATATATGCACTTTGATCATCGAGGATACCCATCATCCCAAATAGCAATGGGAAGTCTGTGGATTTTAGCTAGTCCACATCCTTCCTCAGCCCAGTGATATTGGCCTTCAAGGCTGTCACCTTCTCAGAAACTCTTTGTCCACACTCAAACACCACTACTCTTGTTGTTAGGGAATAAATAAAAGGCTGGAAATGAGTCAATGCAACAGTGATAGCTTACTCAATCATCCAGGGAACCGCGGCCTCTAGCTGTGAAGCACGCACATCAGCAGAATAAGCCAGATGCCCCATCTTGAGAAACATAGCCTGACTGATCAGAGGTGGGGAAGTAGAAGTACCAGCAAAATATTTAGCGGGCGGGGACTAGAAGAAGAACTAGGAGTGTCTGAAGGAATGGAGCTAGAAGTGCCTGAAAGCCTAGTGGCTGGAGTATGGTCAACTACCTCTGCAGGTAGTGCATCGATTTCAATCTTTGGGGATGTGTCCACCGGAGTTGGTCTCCTCCTATCAGCCACATCCTGTGTGTACTCGACCTCTATACGCTGGATGTCGATAGAAGAGGTGGATGTGATCTCAATATCCCTCTTCTCATCTCGAGGAGCACCGTCCCGCTGACATAATTTTGTGATCAATACCGGGAATGGAAGCGATGTCTGTCTCCCTTAGACCATCACGAAGTCAACCGTCTTGAAGTCACTAGCCTTCTTCTTCCCTTTAGGCACCAGGTCACTGTGGGCAGCATAGAACTCCCAGATCCATGTAGGAATGTATGGGCCATGGGGCCTGGTGAAGACCTCAAACCAGTGGATACGAAGGGTGTTCCACAAATTTGGATGTCTATCCAGTACCCCATATCTAGATAGTCTCTTCTCCTAGAAGATGGTCATCAATCCCTCGGCCTTTAGTTGGTTGAGTTACTGGGAGGAGAACCCTGTATTGGTGGTGCTGGAACAATCAGTTGTGCAGGAGGAGACGTTGAACCTGAAGGCAGAGGGGTCGGCTCCAGAATCCTAGATGGATCATGGTGAGCTTTGGAGAGTAACTCCACTTCTCGGGCCTGTAGAAACTGGTCATCCTCAGGCTCAGAGAATGAAGCCTGAGAATTGTAGGACTCTCCCTCAGTGCTTGAGTTATACTCTGATGTCTCGGCCATGGGTGCTTTGCCCTTTCCCTTGCCTCTCTTCGGAGGTAACTTCTTGCTCTTGACATTAGAAGCAGTTGCTTCCTCATTTATTATGACTCCACGTGCTCGCTTTTAGGGAGGCATGCCACTATCATTCAAACTTGTTCTAACCATTCTTGCAGACCACATAGAAAAACGTTAGAAAAATTTCCAAAATACTAGAGAAAAAATAGTTGTGGAAAGACTCGCCAAAACATTCGGTGAATTGCCGAGTTACTTTGGTGAGCCAGATTGGGCTCGCCAAAAGTACCAGTGTAAAATATTTCATAGGTCAAGACAGATAGGCGATGCTCAGGGCCATTCGGCGAACTAGAAGTGGTCTGCTGAAAATTACAATGCATGTTAGGGATTTAGGGGCACAGAAGGGAGATAAAGAAGGCATTTCGGCGAGTCGTCGAGTGAACTCGGTGAATTCATGATTCTCGCCGAATGATACAAAATAAACTCAACCAAATTTTGAAATTAAGGGCGATCTATGGGGGACTTTAACGATCCGCAGAACCACTCAATGAGCTCAACGTAGCTCGCTAAACAGCCCAACATGCTAGTTTTCAACCCCAATCTTCAAAATCAGGTCCGCAACCCCTGAATTCAGAATAAAACACATGCATTATGAAATTAAACTTAGAGCCATACTACCCATGCCCCCGGGGTACTTAGACATCCCTCGATTTGGCCAAAATTGGCCATTTGATGACTTTTTCCCTTAAGAATGACGTCGAACACTCCATCATTAGGCAAACTACGTCATTTAGTACAATTTTGGGTTACTTAGACTTCACCCCAAAAAACACAATGCATAAACACCGCAACCCAACAATTTAGACTCGATTTAACAAGCATGAACATGGGAATATAATATTTTAAGGCAATTAGGCACACATTTTAATTACAAGCAAACCAATAATTAAACGCGATTATAATCAACTACTCTACAATAATCAGCAACAATTTACCCATTGCATTCGATTTCAACCACAAACTTAAATTACGGGGTTTGGAAAGTAACCCTTAATGCCGAATTTAAGAGTTGTATAGCTAGGCGGCAAAGTTCCACACTTCTGAGAAATGATTTCACAAAATGAGTGGGCAAACTCAAGAAAATAGGAAAGATCTAAAGTTGGGTGAGAGGGTACGAAAGTTAAAACTAGGAGAAGATGAATGATTTTGAAATTTTAAACTGTTTGGCCCTTAAAAGCTTTTAGTTCGCGACACCTTCGACAGAGCAAGTCATCCTCGGTGATGCACCGAAGGGTAATTTCCTCACCGAGTTTTACAGGACTCTCAACAATTTTGGGGGGTTCAAATAACGGACAAAGTCGGGATCACCGACCTATTCGGCAAGTCGCCGATTTAGCATGTAGCCCGCCGAGTTTTACAGAGTGCCCTTTCAAGTTTGGTAGTTCCAGCGGTTGTCCATGTCCGTGCTCGCCGAATGGACTTTTGCTCGCCAAACATCTCATTTTCCCACACATTTCTCTTTTCAACCTGCACAACCAACACCCGTTATTCACAAAAAAACTTTAAAAACATCAAATACTTGGGTTGCCTTCCCAAGAAGCACCTTAGTTAACGTCTTGGTATGACGAGGATACCAAATCAGGCATCATTTTTGGGGTTTGCCATTGTGTCACTAGGAAACCCCCTTGTTGTCTTGTATTCAAAGGAGAAGAAATTTGACCCATTTGGGTCTCCAACTGCTTAATAAAGACTGAGTGAGCGGTCACCATATGATTGAGAGTTGAGACATCCTATTTCATCTCTTTCAACACCTTCTTTGACCCCTCAACTTTGTTGATAATGCGTCAGAGCATATATTTTGTACAGACACCTTCTGATTCCTTGGGCTATGGATACTCATGGGGAGAGACGTACCAATCCTTGCCCCCTTCTCTCTCCTTACAGGTGGCGTTCGATCATACTCATGTTGATAATGCGTCAGAGCATATATTTTGTACGGACACCTTCTGATTCCTTGGGCTGTTGCATTATACTACCAGGAGAAAGTTGATCATCCACTTTTTTGTTCATCGATTTGAGACTCCTATAGAAATATTGCAGCAACACTTTATTTGGAAGTTCATGAGTTGGGCTATAAAGCACCAGCTTCTTAAATATCAACAACGTCTCGTGGATTAGTTCACCTTCCATGAGTTTGAAACATTGGATGCCATCTCTTAGAATCATCATCTTTGATGGGGAAAGAATCTCTTATAGTATAATCATAAGGTTAATAAGGATATCACATGCCCACCACTAATCATCAAGAAAAAGGATCAAGAAGAGATTTCAAATCAATAAATGGGGAGAAAACTCAGGGGACGACCCCCTACCCCAATCACACTGCTCAAGTCCCAGACTGCGAACAACTAGGACCAACCCACGGCTATGACGAGCGAGAGAGGTCACACGAATCATCGCAAGGTGAATGCCATAAAACAAGCCCTAAAGGGAGCAAACTATAACTACGAGGCGATTAAACACAACTTAAAGAATCTAATGTCTATCATATTCTAAGGCCACAATGAATTAACCTTAACGAGGATAAGCAAGATCATCTTTTCCACAAACGAAGCCATAGCCTAAACTATGGATCCCAACACTCACAATAAGCCTAAGGTTCGTACGGAATCAAGGTGGAATGACAATAGGAAATGTAAATACCAAGAAAATAACATCCAAAATTACATGAAATCTATACTAGGCATTCTCTAAGAACTCAATAATGAATGTAGACTAAAGGCTATCTCAAAGTCGAACATGAGCATCTCAAATCCACAACTCGCGTGCTATTTGCATTCAAAATTCCTCCGAACACCAACAAAAAATCAATTTATTAATTACAACATCATTACAGACGTTTTGATACTAAATCGCAACAATTGGAAATGGCCACAAAATGGAGTCAAAATGGAAATATGGGACCCACATCGGTAATTCTGAAATTAACTCCATCCAAAGGGTCTAAATAGAAGAAGGAACTCAAGTATCAAAAACAAACACAATTTGAGCTTGAAAATGGGCTAAAATAGTCCATGCAAAAAAAAACACAAGAAAAACACCATAAAAAGACTTGTGCAGCCCCTTCTAGGTAGAAATTACCTTAGTACGCTGACTTCAATGCTTCCCCGATCACTCCAACATGTAGCCAAGCTAATTTTAAGGTCCAAAACAACTTGAATCACCCAAAACAAAGCTTCCTAACTCGATATAATGAAGTTTTAAAATGATGCTTGAAGATGATATTTCGCTATTTAAATAATAGTGATTCTGGTTGGTAAAACCTATATCTAGTTGCTAAAAGACTGAATTATTTCCTCTAATCTCTCCATTACCAACACAAGATTGCTATTTTTCGAAATCTCAAAACAGACCCTCGAAATTCGTTCAGAATCTGATAAAAATAAACCAGATATATTACCCCGCTAAATTCGACATTCTAGACATAATGGAACTAACAAAACATCCATCTAAGGTCGTGTCGTTCAAAAGTGGGTCTCACACCCAAGTTACACTTGGAGCTAAAAACCATAACAAGGCTGCAAATGAGACCAAAAGCCTAGGGAACCACACAAAAGGTCATTCTAGACAAAACTGGACATACTGTAGCTAACCGTGCTGATGAAATTCTCATCCGAGCATGTTTACAAAGAATGTTGACCAAAGCGAACCATTAGCTTAAGCTTCAAAGTCAAAATGTCAAACGATACAAACTCTCACCAGAAGTCTCGGGTCCTAACTAACAGTGCCTCTAGTCTAAAATGGCCCTTTCAGAACTAATGAAACTGTCAAAGTTGCATTCTATAACCATGTTCTTGAACTATTGATTGAAGTCAACCATTCAATTTTCAATGGTTCAAACAAACAAAAACAATTGCACAAAATGCAAACGAACGACCTGGCGATCGAACTGTCAGTCACATTAAGTCATAAATGACTTGTGGCCACTATATGAAAGCTTTATACACTGATAACATTCGAAACAAAGAAAATGACCTGGAGGGTCATTATGAAAGTGACTGTTGAATGTGTTTGTGAAATTAGATGGAGTGTGTTATATAATATTATGTACAAATATTATCTTATATTGAGGTATTGTTAGTTATGATAGATTCACATCAATGGAGGTAAGGTATTTATGGTGGTTCAAATGGTTGATTAAGACATTGGTAAGAAATGTGATTGAAAGTTGTGAATGATGAAAACATTAAGAAGAATGTTGATTTTTATTTATTTAGGGAAGTGATAGTTCAAATTAGGATGAAATTTGTGGCTTTGTATTTAATGTAAAAAAATTGAGAGATGTGGTCAAGGGATAATGAGGGATGAATGGAGTGCAAAAGAAGAAAAAAATATTATTTTAAAAAAATAAAAAATAATAAGAGATGTGGCATTCAAAATCTGATGTGGATGATGATGTGTAATTTTAAGTGTGCATTTGCACTTTATGCAAATCTTACAGGGGTTTAAACTCCTCAGTTTCATTGAATTTTAGAGTACAGTTTGAAAAGTATTAAGTAGATAGGTCAAAATACAAACACATACAAGTACAAGGGTTCATTAGAGAATTTCGCATTTAATGTATTGTCCTGAGAGATGATTGGAGAAACTAGAATATTGAGATATATTGATAGGGTAAGTGTTCACTCACTATTTTGATTATGAGAGCATTCAAGTATGATGTGAGCTTACGAATCAGAAGTTGTGTTAGTGGTTAGATAAGGAATCATACTAATGTGGTACATGGACACCTAAGGTCCCCTATAGGTCATGACTACATGGGGATGATTAAGACCTTTTAGCAGATGTGTTCAAATGAGAGACAAACTTGTGATATATTGGGAGAGTGCTAGAGATGACTAAAAAGATATAGGATTTATATAGCTGCAACTCTACGGTGGATATGATTTCCATGATTTGTTCACTTTTTTTGTATTTTTAAAAGTGTGCTTATGATCCATATTGATTTGTGATTGTTTCTCAATGATCAACTATTTGCAAGCTAGTTAAGGTCTAATTTTTATATAAGAATTATGCTACAGAAAAATACATACTTATACCCATATTTTTCTATTTACTTGTATTCATGCAATATTGATTTTGTTAATGTGTAGTTGCATTTTCAATGATTGGGGATTGGGATATGTTAGAAGGATGCAATGAATTTTTATCTATATATATGTAAATATGTTAGTGACTGATGAGATTCCAATAATTTATTGTTTGAGTACTCTAAATAAACCTATTTGCTTGTTGGATAACTTTAATTGTATAGTTGTTACTGATGTAGTCGACCTATCATCCCTACAAGTACATAGTGTGTGCAGGATGCTACTCATGCACATTATTTTAAGTGCATACTGTGATCCAGAGACGTCTATCTATCCTGTCATTTAGCACCCCTTTCTTAAATATTTGAGGATAGGCTTCTTCCGTTCCAAGTTGCCACAAATCTTCTCCTATTTTGATGTTTTTCTTTAAAACATTGATACACTTTATTTTTTATTATTGCATGACTTAATTTTTTATGATTTTGATAGACACAAAATTGAAGATATTTTTATGCGAGAAGGCACATGATTCCACCATAGTAAAACTATTCGGTCCACCACGTCTATATTTTTATATATTTTATTTTGTGACTTTTAATTATTATATTATGCTTCTTTATCCTTGCCTAGATACTTACATATTTAATGTGTTACACATTAATATTTGGTTCACCCACAGGGGAGTTGATGTGGATGTTAGTCATAGTAGTTTGGGTCATGACATGTTATCATTTGATCAATAACCAAAATATCCCCTAAATATGATTAAAAATTAAATTAAAGAACAACATAATAACATTTGACGCCAATGTCCTAGAATACTTTAAATTATCTAGATAAGAGGGTTGTTTATGTGCATTGACACCAAGGATAAAACCACATATGGCTAATGCATGCATGCCTTAATTTTTTTAAGAATTTGATATACACAAAATTGAAGATATTTTTATGCGAGAGGCACATAATTCCATGATAGTAAAACTATTCTCTCCATCACGTCTATGCCAAACTTCTAAACTAGGGTTTTGATTTTTTTCTTGGATAAGTGCAAAGGTACAATATTAACTGTATATTGAGTGTGTGAGGTCTCCATGTGAGGTAAGTATGGCTGAAATGCCAATTTATGGAACGTAGTAACAACTAGCACGTAATAAATTGCGGTAACACATTGAGAAGTTTAACGAATGCTATAAAAAGTAAATAAATGCAATAAAAATATAAATATATCCAAGAATAAAGGAGTGTGAAAAAGAACAGTATATTGATAATATAGGCAAGTAATAACATACAACATATAAAATTTAAGAGAAGGGTTTGACATGTAGGCAATTTATTTAAGACAGTAAAATATGAGGCAAATTATGAAACATAAATAAATAGAAAAGAATACTTAAACATATGAAGGAACTAAAGAAAAAGATCTAATCATGAAGATAAAATCCAAAATCTAATAAAATAGAATACTTATCAAAATGGATACAAGGCATGCAATTTATAAAGAATTGAAATAAGCGAGGAGAGAAAGTTGACATAAATATATATGAAAAAAGGAAAATAAAGATTGTATAAGATCAGAACTTCCCCCAAATAAGTTGTAATGACCCTTCACGTAATTTCTATGACAATTCCCTCTTTCCATCATTCAGAGCATTCCTATAGCGACCCCAAGTAATTTATGACTTGTTGGTACTGATAGCTCGGTCACCTGGTCATTTGTTTGGTTTATATGCAAATGTTCGTGTTTTGAATCTTTTGAAAGTTGAACAGTTAATTTCGATTAAAATTTCAACCAGACGACCTTAGAATGAAACTTTGATGGTTACATCAGCACCAGAAGGGTCATTTTGGGCTAGTGGCATGGTTGTCCTGGATTTAGATGCTTCTTGTGCGAGTTTGTGCCATTAGGCGTTTTACATTTAAAGTTTTCCCCTAAATTTGACCTCTGTCAACATTCTTGGTAAATGTGCTCGGATGAGAATTTTGTCAGTTTGGCTAACTCCAAAAGATTGAGTTTTGTCTAGAACCACTCATCGTGTGGATCTCAAGGCTCTAAATCCAATTCCGAGCCCCCTTATAGATTTTGGCTTGAAACGGAATTTTGCTATGGAACCTATATTTTTCTAGACAGCCTCGTATGGATGTTTTTACTACTCTATTGAGTACAAAATATCAAATTTGATAGGTTAGTATATCTTGTTTGCATGCACAAGGTTCTGAACAAATTATGACACTCTTCTCACTATGTATCTCTTTTACACACGCAAAATCAAACAACCCTCTTTTATCCTAGGTTTCATACAAGAATCTGCCTCTGACCCTTCAAGTATTCCAAATGGTATGATTATAACTTGCATTCGGGATGAAATAATGTGACCTT
>JAJOOD010007703.1:0-28683 GCA_029582525.1 Solanum tacnaense | reverse complement strand
AACAATCTAAAATAATAGAGAGAAGATTGAACTGGGGCTGATTAGAAAGACACTTGTATTAATCAACTACACGTGACTTTATGATGCAGAAAGAAGTATAACCAATTTATCCCTATAGATTTACAATAACGACGTTGTTCATAGGACTTTGTTAGAGCTGCACATGGTATAACTTTTGTAGTAATGTTCATTCCACCATTCGTGTATCCGAGTATGTCCTAGTACTACTACATGGAACCTTTAACTTCAAAATCGATTGTTAGTCTTATAAATTGGATACCTCATTTCAGTGTCAACAAAACATATGATCATCTCTTTTGTATCTTCAGTGCCCTTCGGAAGCCCCTCATTCCGAGTGTACGGTCTATGATCTTTTATTATCATCCTTTTTCATGCTTTCTTCATCCTCTATTATCAAATCCTTCTAGAAAAATTGAGAGGAATCACCGAAGAAAACATTAAGAACATGCATCCATATGGATGATGATATTATAACTGAAATCAACTAATACAATAATTTTCTCACATAGTGAAATATAAGAACTTATGTTACTAAAGCTAATACCTCTAACTTATCTTTGGCAGAAGTTTCATTGTGCTAAAAGACTGATAACTACATTTCATTGTAACCATTCAAAAGCGAAGAATATGGAAATTCGAGGAAGAAAATGAGGAAAATTTAAATTTCTAAAGTTCAATTGTTTCAAAAGTGAAAAAATTCAATACAACCTCCATTATAATCTAGTCAAAGTTCTATTTTCACAAAGATCCATATTTCATATAAAAAATAACATAAGAAAGTGAAAACAAAAATCCGTACCTTCACCTCATACAACTTCCACAATAATAGAAAAGATTGATTACTTGAGTTGCTTTAATAACAGTTAAGTACAATTCAACCATTCGCGAAGTTGATTCATCACCCCCATTTACAGATCGTCCTGAAATACCCACCGTGATTCTATGGAATTCATAGACGTTGATTCACCTTTTCCCTCTCTAATCCCTCTTCTGTCATCACAAAATCACTTTCAGACTCATCCGAATAAATTAACGGCAATCCTTGCAAAAGTATGTGTATGCATATACTGATGTAGTATCACAGTTATAGCTTGGAGAGTGCAATCAAATGAAACCCTCAAAGTTGAGAAAGGGTTTGGATGAGAATGTGAGAAACGAAGAGTACTCAACTGTGTATTTCTGCTTGTTGCTTTGATGGAATGGGAAAGGAAAAGCAACGTGGAAGTACTACGCTCATTTGCAGAGACACGTGCATTACAATAAAGTAAATAATTTATGATGACAGAATTACCCTTTCTTGTCCCACCATGTTTCCAGCATGAAGTACAAGTTTTAGATGCTGTGTTCGTCCCATAAGTCCCATTTCTATATAGGAAAAAAGTAATTATAAAAAGGCATTTAGTAGTGTTGCTTTAGTTGTTGTTTCTTCTTCTTTCTTTCTTTCTTTCTTTTTGGTATAGACTAAGTCAATAAACGACTAGTTAATTCAATAAATTACCTGTACTTGAATCTTCGAAATTATTAGAGGATGTAGCTTTCAAAGACCATTCCCGGTGTTAGAAGGATGGAGGCAAGTTGATGATAATTTCTGAAGAATTTAACAAAATAAGAAGTAGTGGCAATTTGAATAAATAAATAAAGTAAAAATTACACAAAATTCATATTGCTAAGAGTTATTAACATTTTATTCCTATTTTTTTCCGAATTACCAAAATCCTTTAAAATTTAAAGATTTTAGATATATTACTCAACGTTCCGATACATCGTGTTTCGATACATTACCTTTGATACAAGATACACATGTCCCCATACATTATCTTTGTTGATACAAGAAACACTTACCTCGATACATTGCAACCCGATACATCACGTAAGAGTGATGTATCCGAGAATAGGAGATAGAGTGAGAAAAATAGAAATTTTTATAATTTTTCAAATAATAGGAAATTTTTAAAAATATGATAAAATAAATTGGGTATTTAATTCATTTTTCCATTAATGAATATATATAATCCTTCCGACTTAGACAACTTTTCCTTAAGTTTTGAAGGGAAGTTATTTTCCTTAAATTTGAGGAAAATGAGTTGATTTGAAAAATATTTTCCAAAACATTTAACCCAACCAAACATGAAAAAATTGAAAAATATTTTCCGGAAAACATGAAAATGTTTTCCTTCATACCAAACACACACTAAATTGTCTTTATTTGCAAAGGTTCCATAGTTAGTGGGCTTTGCTACTCGAAGAGGATAAATAAAGAGTCATTTGCACTTTTGGCACTATTTCAGTATTTTTATGCTACTCGTTTAACTTGAGTCGAGGGTTTGTCAAAAACAATATATATTTACCTATCTTGTAAAGGATTAAGGATACCTATGTACTATTCTTGTAGACTCACTTGTAAAATTACACTAAGAGGGTATTTGGATTGGCTTAAAAGTTGGTCAAACCTACTTTTAAGTTAGTTTTTGACTTGGAAGTGTTTGACAAATATAAAAAATAACCTAAAATAAATCAAAAATAACTTAAAATAAGTTAGAAAGTGTTTGACAAGGTTTAAAATGACTTAAAATAAGTCAAAAACCAAAAGTAGATATCCCCTACTTTTTATTTTTTGACTTAAAAATTATTTCAGTGTGACTTTTTATTTTTGACTTAAAAGCTACTTTTTTTAAGTCAATCCAAACGGACTCTAAATATATTGTTATTGTTATTGAAGTTACATTTAAACATACATTTTACTTGGAAACATTTTGAAATGTTGTGGGTGGAAGATAACTTTCACTCAAATCAGTTTTGGAACTTGATTTTTTTTCTCCATAAACTAATCACATTTCATAAACAAAGAAAAAAATTTATTAAAAAAATATTTGTAAAATTTATGATCGCTAAATGTCACCCATAAGCTAATGAATGGTCACATGGGGAAACCGACTTTTTTTTCTACATCGTGGTCTTAGCTATCTATGGCACATATACTTACTTGAAGTCTCATTTTACGTAATGGACTTTGAGTGGATACATGATATAAGAAAGAAGATTTTTTTTTTTGAAATTTGTAATTTAAACATATTATAAATATCTATATAGTTAAAAATATGAGAAATTTAAAGTTGTTATCTTTCGTCCACCTAGACTATCTAACTTGAGAGAAGATAAATGATGTGTTTCATTTATTAAAAGGCACTTTAAAACACGAGTTAAAAGAAAATTGAATTGAAATTTGAATGTGTCAAGTATAAACATTTTATTACGTATTTAATCAATTAGAACAAATAATAATTCGAATGACTAATTAATTGAATTTTAGAAATATATTATATTTAGAAATTACTTAAGAAATACTATAAGACGTAAGAATTAACAATTTAAAATATTTTTAAAAACATACAAATAGATCGTGGTTAAAAAGTATCATTATTAGATATATATATATATATATAGTTTTACATATGTATATATAGTTTTATATAGTTCGTACTAGTATCTCATTTTTATTTAAAATATATAACTTAAAGCTATTAAGACCGTATATGATGGCTAGGACTTCGGCATCTATACTACTCATGTTTCCTTTCTCTCCACCAACTCCAGATCCAAGTAGAGACAGACTAGTACCAGATATGGAACGAGACAGAGCTAATACTAGTTCAAGAAGAAGTCTTAATGATAACATAACCAGGTCCAACAGCTCAGGAGAAGAAGACTACATAAGACATTTGGATTATCAAGATACTCAAGATCCCAGTGAAGATGCTCACAATCCCAATGAAGATGATGATTCGGGAATGAGTTTTGATTCCGTAGCTTTACACAACCTTGATACTTGAAGAACAACAAGGGGAAGAAAAAGACAACAAATTAAAATAGGAATAAAAGTGTGCCATGTGGGTATGCCCACATTTGTCATGTGAGTGCTTACTTTATCACTATCCTCCAAAGAGGAAAAAACTGATAAGCACGCGTTGTATATTGTGTCAAAGTAAGTGTCAATAAGCAAAAATAAGGCATGTGTGATGGGGCCCAAATGTGTACCCGGCATGAATTATTGGAGCTTATCTTATCGTTTCAAGAGTCGGCCACGTCTGGCCACTACTTACCACTACTTTTTGTCCACTATCTTTAGTGCGTCGGCCACGTTTGGCCATTAGGATTTGTCCACGCCATTTGCCAAGACCCCCTCAATCTCTATATAAAGACACTCATCCACACTTGAGAAGGACACAAAAACAAAAAAAAAACCCGAGAAAGAACACACAACATATTCCCCTTCCTTCCAATGTTCCAAAAAATCATCTCCACCACTCAATCCAAAACCTCCTAATAATCCCTCTTGTAATATTCAGCTTGTGAAAAGTTTTGTTTTCAGTGTGTAAGAGTCAGTCGGGGTTCCCGAAAGGGAAACCTCTAAATTCTTCATTAGCTGGCGCATGTATATATATATACAACGTGGTAAGATACCTTAATTATATGTCGTTAATTAACTCAGTGTTGACTAATTAGAGAATATTGATTCATTCTCAATCAATTTTAAAACGTCTGGTTGCGTCGTAATCTTTTTTTCTTTCTTTTTATTTTATTATTACTTATTATTTTATCTTATCTTTTATCTTACTTTTTGTATAATAACTTTACCCTATACCCTTTTTTTCTTTATAATATATTGTAATACATTA
Organism: Solanum tacnaense; assembly: GCA_029582525.1. Classification (NCBI taxonomy): domain Eukaryota; kingdom Viridiplantae; phylum Streptophyta; class Magnoliopsida; order Solanales; family Solanaceae; genus Solanum; species Solanum tacnaense. The sequence continues at coordinate 23,986 of JAJOOD010007703.1, read as the reverse complement.
CGAAACAATTTACTGTATCCACGATACACTTATTATACTATCACAAATTCACAATGATTACTAGTAATTATTTTTTGTGTGTGTTATAGTAGGTAACTATACTGTCGTATTAGGTTGATTTTTCTTAGATGATCAATCAATTATAGTTATTATCTCAAAAAATTACATTGATTCTAACTTTCTTCAATAAAAAAATGACTTTTTAAAATAATAAATAATAGTTGAGTTATCATCTGACAAATCAATTCGTAAAGCGAAGAAAACTGTTGTTCAGAGACGGTGAAACTGTCAAAAACAAAATTGTATACTTGTATATATCATGGAAGTGTCAACTTCAATAGTTTTACTGTATATCATGTGTTATCTGTTTTTATTTGAAACTAGAAAACAACATTTTGGTTATTTTCAGAATTAGTCAGAACAGTCACATTTTTGAGAAAATTTCTCGAAATATTTTTATTTCCTTAACTTCTTCAATTAACGTTTTATTGTATACTAAAAATGAAAGCAGAAAATAGAAAAGTTTTATCGAATCTAACACAATATGTCTACATTGAGACTTGAATTTCGATTCTGATGAAATTTAATTTACTTCGAAGAGAAATTTCAGTGTACCAATAATTTATAACAATGAAAATGAAGTTATACAAAATTGGTTCATAATTAACTTGTATATATAGAAGGCGTATACATCCTCTTTTGATGAAAGTGAAATTAAGGGTCAGCAACTAATGTTTAATGTTATTTGGGCCCAATTATAAGTTTGATCACTCTAAGCTTCCTTTCATATCATTTCCGACAAGTTTTAAGGACAAGCAACACAAATTTCACTAGTTTAAGTTTAATTATATGTTTTTTTGTGAGTTTTTGAAATTATTATTCGTGTTGGATTTCGATCCCATAATACATGTATGTGGCGCGTCCAAATGCATGTATCTCGGATATATAGGGTTAAAATTAGGTGTAATTTGTTTCGAATAGGATTCGCATGTATTTGAGATACACTAAGACTCTCTCGCTCACCTCACTCCTTTACCGCTTGCCTCTCTCATATCTCGCTCACCTCTCTCATATCTCACTCACCTCTACTGCTCGCTTCTCTCATATCGCACTCACCTCTCTCCTCTCTTGTTGGCCTCTCTCCTCTTTTGTTGGCCTCTCTCCCTCTCTTGTTCGCCTTTTTCCATATGAATATGTATTTCAAAATGTATCTTGAATGTATCTGATATCCCAGATATACGTGTCTAGTATGATTCACATGTATCTGCGATACACAGCCTCTCTTCCTCTCTCCTTATGTTTCAGTATTTTACAGTGTATCTGATAGCAAAAATACATATATATACACTACTATAAAAATGACTTCATAAATATGTAGATTAACAAAAAGTGTTAAAACATTTACCGACATCAGTTAATTGTCATTGGATCCAATGTCATCATAGATTTTAGGGACATTTACAAAGAGTACTAAATGCCACTAAAAAGACATATTTAGCGACAATTAAGCTATTACCGTTAATTGAATTAATCATTTTTAGTATAGTGATAAGTGTATCTAACATGAAATCTTGTATAGAATTATTAATCAATAAAATAATATATAATTATTTCAAATTACATGTAGAATTAATAAATGTGATAAAAAATGGGGAAAAAGGTCTGAAAAATACTTCAACTTTGGCCGAATTACAGTTACGATACCAAACATTATGGATGACCTTTTACCCCCCTCCACCATTTAATAGTGTATTTTAAAGGTATGTATGTGCCCACGTGGATACATTACTATTTATAATGATGCAATACTTATGATGCCCACGTACACTATTAAATAGTGCAGGAGGGTAAAAGGTCATTTCCAAAATTCTGTATTGTTAAAATAATTTCGATCAAAGGTCGAATATATTTCAGACATTTTTTCCTAAAACATATTTATATAAATTAAATTAAATTTTCAATTATAATCTAGGCTCGACCACTTAAACAGATCTAATGCGAACATTGGAGATCACAGACCCAATTAGTTAGGCGGGCCATGTTCCAATCAATTTGGGAGTTACACCGCCGGAGAATCTCAAAATTAGCTGCTGTTTTCACACTTTCAGTTCAACTGTCAAGTTGATTGGTCAGCATTCACCAGACATTACGGCGACAAAATACAATTGTAGTATCTTATGCACCTTAAAACCCTCACTAAATAACTTTTTAATCTTTATTTATTTACGTGTCTCTTAATTTTAATTAATTTTTGGCTGATAAGTCAATCTAAACAAGTTTTAAATTTCATTTCATCCTACTTTATAATGTTATATATTCTCTTCGTTCACTTTTACTTGTCACTTATTTTTAAAATAGATTTTTCATTTTTTTGACGTATCAAGAAATGACAATTACTTTTCTTTCCATGTTTTACCTTCAACATTAAATACTTATTTTCCAAATCACTTTCCAAGACCTACTATTAAACATTATTTAATAGAGATAATTTGATAAAATACTTGTATTAATAATTATTTTTGATGTGCCAAGTCAAATAATAACAAGTAAAAATAGAGGGTTTTTTTTTTTTTACGCGTAAAATGTTAATTACTAGTCTTTAGATATCTCATTGGAGATAATAGAGTCAAAAATGGTATCCCCAATTCTTTTTTATTTGTCATTATCCCAATCAAGAAAAAAATAGCCAATTAGTTACAAATCTAGAAGGAAAAAGAAAAAAAAATCATTGTTCATTTGAAAAACTTTTTTTTTTATATATAAAAAAAAAACTAAAAAAATTGAATTTTTTTGTCACTACTAGTATCTCTTTGGGTACATCCATTAGAAGAAAAAAAAAACCGTCAAGCAGCCTCAATTATTTTTATACAATAAGTAATTAATCACTTCTTTCTCACTGGTCCCATAATATTCCATTTCATTTCATATTTACCAATTAAAAAATGGCTTTATTCAAAGAATTTCAAACACTAGTATAATTGTTCAAACACTAGTATAATTGACTTTTAACAAATTTGAAAAGAAACTTGAAAAGATTAACATTAATGTTAAAATAGATTCATAGAATGATTAAATTTGGGAAAAACATAATTAAAATACATTAAAAGATTGCTTATACATTATTGTAAGTATCTAGACATAAGCCGTGAAAATATTTGAATTTAAGCCATGCAATAAATGGATACATTTCCCACTAATAAAAAATAAATTAAAAAAAGAGCAAAATTCATTTTATTTTATTTTTTGTATAAAATAATTCATTGAAAGGTCAACTACAACTCAAACTCTCAAAGAGTTCTCTTTAAATAGAAAGAGTGTGTTATTGAGAATGAAAGGACTAAAGAACATGAAGATTACAATGGGAGAAAACTTTGCTTCCTTATGTCTACTTTCTATTCTTTTTATTTTTTTGCTTAGTCCCACATTTGCCATAAAAAAGGTAAATTAATTTTAAGTTCTAATTTTTTCATTGTTACCTCTGAGTTAGGAATAAGGTCTGCGTACCATTTATACGATTATGTTGTTGTTGTTAATTTGTGAATGTGATTTGTGTGTAGTCATATGTGGTTTACATGGGAGCACATTCACATGGAAAAGAAGTTTCATCTATTGATTATGATAAAGTAAGAGATTCACATCATGAGTTTCTTGGATCATACTTAGGAGGAAGGTAATTAAATAGTACTTAATTATGTATTACTTTTAATTAAGTCATATTTTGCTTTATATTATGTGAATTCCAAAATCTTACATGTTTGATAATCTCATACCAGCAATGAGAAAGCAAAGGAAGCAATTTTCTACTCTTATACTAGACATATCAATGGCTTTTCTGCTATGCTTGAAGATGAAGAAGCAATAGAAATTTCAAGTAAGTGATTTGGGGCTATTTTGGTCTTTTGTGTAATGTTGTATTTGCCTTTTGTTTCGGATTCGTGCCAAGTAGGGCCCATTACTAAGGGTAAGGCTCGAATTCGAACACTCAATACCTAGTGTCTACTAGTCAAGAAAGTTCATTGAGCTGACTAATTCAGATTCAAGCCATATAATTAAGACTTGCTACATTTTTATGAACATAACTCGAGACATCTTATTAAAAGGAAGAAAATTATAACGTTGTCAATATGGACTATTTTTTTATTTTTCTTGCAGAGCATCCACAGGTAGTATCAGTATTTGAAAACAGGGGAAGAAAATTACACACAACAAGATCATGGAACTTTTTGGGGTTAGAGCATAATGGAGTTATTCCTTCAAGTTCATTATGGAAAAAGGCAAGATTTGGAGAAGATAGTATCATTGGCAATCTTGATACTGGTACTTTTTTAATATTTTGCGTTTGGTTAATCAATTTGTGAATCATTTTTGTCATTATTACCATCGTAATTTGTGTTCAGACAAGGTTCCAAAACTGCTTATGAAAAACTTGGTCAAACAGACTATTAGTTTTCCGTTTTAGTCAACAAATAGGCATGTGAAGAAAATTGAGCTTGCAATAAGTAGAGCCTTAGATCATTTGACTTTGTTTGATGTAAAGATGTGTTGTTTTGTGATCCCATAATTATGATAAAGACTTTGTTAGAAGTTTGTGTGATTTGATCTTGATAACAATAAACTATATAGTAGTTGAATTAAATATTAATATTTCAAGATCTCATTAATCTTCCCAGCCTTGGCCAACCCATTTTCACATTTACCAAAATATATTTATCTATTTGATAGATCATAGAAGGTTCTTTTATCAACAATTTCTGCACATTTCAGCAGTTGAAAGAGTAAACATTGGAGAAGTAGATTATTTTATTCACAATTAATTTAGTAGGATTATGGTGTCTTTTTGGGTTGGTGGGGTCAATTAAAGTGTAATATTATATTTAGAATTGTAATTAGTATTCTAATTGTCCTTATTTGATAAATAATGTTACATAAAAGTTATGTGGTTCAATTATTCATATAGCTTGTGTTGTCCTATCATAGACAAAACCCTACATTATAGTGGACAACGGCAGAGCCACACTTGTCTAATAAAATTTATTTCTTTGATTTTTTCGAATGTCTATTTTTTTTAAGTGAAAATTCTGATTGGCATAGTGACATAGTTGAAAGGAAAGAATAAGGTTCTGATGTACTTGCCTCAAAAGATGGATATTTTCATCCTTTCTTATTTGTCTTAATTGGTCAACCTTTTGATATTCACAATTCCAATGCAACTTTTCCCCTTTTTGTATATGAATTTTGGAGTGTAAAAAGAGTAGATGATGATTCATTTTTATTTTGTAACCTTATGACATTGTGGACCAGGTGCCTGGCCTGAAGCAGAAAGCTTTAGTGATGAAGGATATGGACCAATTCCATCAAAGTGGAGAGGAATTTGTCAAAGTGATTCTGATCCCACATTTCATTGTAATAGGTACTTGTATATCCCTATTATGTCCACTTATTTTTGCACCTTATCTCCACAGCTCAACAAACAGAATATTTTGCACTTTAGAACATTCAGCACACTGACATTCTACCTCTTTCAACTTTAAACCATATCCGATTAAAGTGTACACAAATCTTATTCATATCGTGTAAGATGGAGAAAAGATTGTATCTGATAAACCCTTGGCTAAAAAAAGAAGCATATCAAAATAGATACTAAGGAAAACATGATATGAAAATAGTACGTTAATCGAAGTACAAGAGATAGTACTAGGTAGTAATAGAAATGGATGGACAAGAAATTACGGAGAATATACTATAACTACTAGTAAGGAAGAATAAGAAGATAACGCTCAGTTACCTACTAATCTTCTTTTCTAATTTGTGTCATCCACAACCTCCTATCTAAGGTCATGTACTCCGTAAGTAATAACTGTATCATGTCCTGTTTAACCACCTCTATCCAGTGTTTTTTTGATATACCTCTACCTTCCCTGAATCAATCCATAGCCAACCACTCAAACCTTCGCACTTGGACATCCATGCATATCCTCTTCACATGTGCGAATCATCTCAGCCTTGCATCTTGTCCGCTACCGAGGTCACTCCTACCTTCTCATGGATAGCTTCATTTCTAATTCTATCTCTCCTAGTATGCCTACAAATATACCACACCATCCTCATCTCGCAACTTTCATCTTCTGAACGCATACACTTTTCTGTATTTGCTTTAATAACTTGTAATTTTTGGACAAGATAGGTAAATTCTAAAGTGATTGTTGATCTGTTAACTAAGTCACCAAATCCGTGATAAATATCTTAAACTAGTAGTAAAGAAATCATACTTCAAAGCATCTATTTAGGATATGAATTCTACATTTTAGTATTGGAATGAAGATTTTGATATTGAAGTTATGTACATTTTCATTAAAGGAAGCTAATTGGAGCAAGGTATTTCAACAAAGGGTACGCTACTCTAGCAGGATCGCTTAATTCAACCTTCAATACACCGCGAGACACTGATGGCCATGGTTCCCACACGTTGTCCACAGCCGGTGGAAACTTTGTTGAAGGATCAAATGTTTTCGGATATGGAAACGGGACAGCAAAGGGTGGATCACCAAAAGCAAGAGTAGCAGCTTACAAAGTTTGCTGGACTCCAATTTCTGGCAATGAGTGTTTTGATGCAGACATCTTGGCTGCATTTGATATGGCAATTCATGATGGCGTAGACGTGCTTTCTGCATCACTAGGAGGAGAAGCAGTACCCTATGCCAATGACAGCATTGCTATCGGTTCGTTTCATGCTGTTAAGCATGGCATTGTTGTGGTTACCTCTGCTGGTAACTCTGGTCCTGCTGTTAGTACAGTATCAAATGTTGCACCTTGGGTCATTACTGTCGGGGAAGCACTATGGATCGTCAGTTCCCTAGCTATGTAACACTCGGAAACAACAAGCGTTACAAGGTAGTAATTTTCTTTTCCTTGAATAGTAGATGTGACATTCTTGATTGTTGAGTTGAACCTCCTTGCTAGTACTATTTTTCGCTCTGCTTCAGAAGATTTATATCGTTGTAGTGATTTTAATTAAACGATATTTTGATAGGGAGAAAGTTTATCAGTTGAAGCATTGCCTAAAGGCAAGTTATTCCCAATCATTACTGCTGCTTCAGCAAAAGCTACTCATGCTACAACCTACGACGCGTAAGAATAACAATCTTACTCCCCTAGTTCTCAACACAAACAAATTTTCGAGATTTTGTTTAGTTAACATTTACTTATTTCTATCTTTTTTATGCAGGCAACTATGCAAAGCTGGTGCATTGGATCCTAAGAAGGTAAAGGGAACTATTTTAGTTTGCTTAAGAGGAGAAAATGCAAGGGTTGACAAGGGCCAACAAGCTGCTTTGGCTGGTGCAGTTGCAATGGTTCTAGCCAACGATTATGCATCGGGCAACGAAATTATTGCTGATCCTCACGTCTTACCTGCTACGCAAATTAGTTACACTGATGGACTTGATGTAATTGCTTATTTAAATTCAACAAGGTATGTAACAATTTATAGATGGATTTAACTTATATACATGACAGTATAAAGACTGTACCTAACTAAGTCGTTTCATTTCTTGTTAAAATGTTATAAGCAGGGCACCTACGGCTTCCATAACACATCCAACAACTCAATTGGGGACAAAGCCTGCTCCGGTCATGGCAGCATTTTCATCGATAGGGCCTAACACTGTTACACCACAGATTCTTAAGGTTTTACGATAAACTAAACATTGTTCATCTTGATATTGTTCGAATGAATATCATTTATTGAGTCTTTTATTTGGTATTATGTTTGCAGCCTGATATCACTGCTCCAGGAGTGAGCATAATCGCTGCCTTTACTGGCGCTCAAGGTCCTACAGAACAAGCTTTTGATAAACGTCGCGTTAAATTTAACTCTGTTTCAGGCACTTCTATGTCATGCCCTCATGTGTCTGGTATTGTTGGTCTTTTAAAAACTCTCCATCCAACTTGGAGTCCTTCTGCTATCAAATCCGCAATTATGACAACTGGTGAGAGCAAATAGCCTTTTTCAATTACAAATGTGTTTCTATTAGCATCATTTCCTGGTTCTGGTTCTGATACCATGTTGTTTTTCTCGTTATACAGCAAGAACACGAGACAATTCTGTAGAGCCAATGTTGAATGCTAGTTACATCAAAACAAGTCCATTTGCTTATGGAGCAGGGCACATTAGGCCAAACCGCGCAATGGACCCTGGCTTGGTCTACGACTTGACAATCTATGATTATTTGAGTTTTCTATGTGCACAAGGCTACAACGAAACTCAAATCAAGACATTCACACAAGGCCCTTTCAAATGCCCCGATCCGATTAATTTCATCAACATGAATTTACCATCAATCACAGTGCCTAATCTCAATAGCTCTGTCACAATTACTAGAACTTTGAAGAATGTTGGATCTCCAGGTACGTATAAAGCGCGAATTCGCAACCCCATTGGAATTTCTGCTGTTATTGAGCCAAATAGTCTGGAATTTAAGAATATTAATGAGGAGAAATCGTTTGAGCTAACATTGAAGGTTAAAGGATCTAATGCACCAAAAGATTATGTATTTGGACAATTAATTTGGTCTGATAATAAGCATTATGTTAGAAGTCCAATTGTAGTAAAATGTACCTAGGTAAAAAATTTAGATTGTTTTGAAGTAGTTAGTTACCGGTAAGTTAATTGACTGATTAATTTTTTCTCTTGTTCCACAAAAAAGAGAGAAAAAGGAATTGTGTAGTTCTTATTTATTAATGAAATTTTTTAGTTACAATTCAATTATGTTTTGATTTTTAGTTTATAATTCAAATCTGTTTTGAAGATGACCAATTATTAATTGTGAAAATGTCGTTTGAGAAACAACACGTGATGAATTCATAGCTGTTTATTGTCAGCATTGTTACGGTTTTCTCAACTTATAAATGCGATGCACGCATGACTCCTGACCCCGACCTTGGGTAATAAGGGTTGGGTTCCGAGTCGGTGTCAAGGTCGAGGGTCGGGAGTCAAGAGTCGGAGTTGGAATCGGGAGTCGGGTGTTAGGAGTTGGTGTCTCTGGTCTGAGTCAAGTCCCAAGTCAGGTTCGATTGTCAATAACCGAGTGGGGTCGGAATTGGGAGTCAGGTCTTGGGTCAAGGTTGAATCCCAAGTCTCGAATCTCATGTCCAGGTCAGATCTAAAATCAGGGATGAGGTTGAAAGTCGGTATTCGAGTTGGGGTATAGAGTTGAGTACCGTATCTAGAATTTATCCAGATTATACGTAATTTTAGAAAAATATTTACCTTTCATACTAAACATACCCTATATGTTAACTTTAAACTTCACATTGTTTGCTTCAACTAACACTAAAGAGATATATCTTAGAGGGTTGATTACTAGTCACGTGAACCTAATAACTATATACTATAATATAAAGAATTTCACTAAATCTATTACAAATAATTAACTGTCCATTCAGTTATTATCGTAATATTAACTTGACGTTGATGAAGAAACCAACGATATGAGTCATGGATCTAACTCGATTAATACTTGGACATTATTATTTATCTTCAATATTCAAAATAACATAAACTAGAGGAAATGAAGAATTAGACTGCAGATAAATTACTAGCATTTCTCCTTGAAATTATGTATAAATACACAAAAAGAAAAGAAAAAAAAAAGGAAATCATGTTTTCTTTCTGTACTAGGGAAAACAGATATGTGAAGGAAGAGATGTTCATAATTAAGTATACTAATTAATGACAGAGCATTGTAATTTTCTTCATAATTTGTTGCTAATCCATAGGCCTAAGTAGAATTTTGATGAAGTCTGATTGTTAAACCATTTTTGAACTCCACATATGGATAAGCAATGGGTTGTTCTCCTTCTTCTACCTCCCATCTACATATAAAACACGTATCCATAATTTTAGCACAATAAAAAGATATAAATAAAACCATAATGTATATGTCAGATTGAGAAACAAAATCACTAATAGCTATTTTATAATCTATAATTGAAAAATAGTTAAGTCATAGAATTTCTAATTCCACGGTTGAAACTTAAGGATTTTTATACGGGGTACGAGGTGATTATATAGAGGGAAAATTGTATGAAATAGCAAATTATTAATTTAAATTAAATGCTATAGCCATAGTTTATTTTAATTGTAATTCATAACAAAATCCCTTTTTTTGCCATCTGATTCGATATACAATTAGTCATTTTCTGTATACAATTAGCCATTTTATACATTTCGGTATAAAATGTATAAAATGTGTTTGTGTTTGTATAAAGCGAGAGAAAAGTGTATATACAAATACAAATGCATATATTTTTGTCATATACACTTATAATTATACAAATACAGATCTTATTATACAATTTACAATGTATAAATGAATTTATACAAAACTGAACAATTTGTAAAAAATTGGATGTTTGTAGCGAATTATACAAATCAAAAGCTTAATAGCAAACATAAAATTTGCTATGAAGCGCAATTATGCAAACTATAGCTATAACATACAAATATGATTTTTATATTTGTTACATGTAAAAGTTACTCTTATATATATAAAGGTGACAAAACTAGCTCATGAAATCATAACTTGCTTTTTAAGTTCAGGTTGAATATTGACATGTCTATTTATTAGCTCAGTCCATCTAAGTTTGGGTTGATATCTAACCAAAATTGATCAATAAAAATTTGACAAAATGTTTACAAAAACACAATTTTTTTAATTTGATTTGTTATATCTAATATAATTTAATTAGATACTAAATATTATTTTTCTTAAAAAAATAAATAAAGCAATTAAACTTAATAGTAAGAATTGTGCATGTTGAAATTTGACCCGCATTTTAGCCAATTTCAGACCAAGTTATAATTTTTGGGCGAGACAACAACCAGTCTAACTCAACTCATTTTAACAGTCCAAATTCAGTCCAACTCATCCATTTGCCATCTCTAATTATATATATAGAATGACATCTATTAATTATATATAAGAAATTCTTGTTAAAATAATCTCACATACATAACTGTATCAGTTAACACTAGAGAAAAGATTTAATTACCTGTATTTTTGTACAAGGTGGTGAAGGAAGAAGGCTACTTCAACCTTTGCAAGTTCAAATCCAGGACAACACCTTGATCCTCCCCCAAAAGGAGTCAACTTCTTGCTTATTTGCTCATCACTCTAAACATTTAATTATAATTCAAAAAACAATTAGCAAATAATAAAATTTTAAAAAAAATCTATACATCGTTAATATAAATAATCATTTATACTATTAAATCACTCAAATGCTATCTACAACTAAGCCTTCTTAAAATATAAAATTTGTAATCTTGAATAAAAAAGATAGATTATATCGAAAATAATCTCTGACTCCTAAAACTAAAAGGTAAAAGATGTTGTTAACTTGTTATTATTGTTTTGTAATAAAACAAAAAAAAAGATGGATGATGTTGTTTAACAAAGAAATATAACTTATTACCTCAAATAATTTTTTTATAGAGACGACGTATATAACTTAAACTCGAAGTGATATAATTACCTCCCATCTCCAAGGATTAAAGTGGAGTGCATTAGGATGAACTGATGGGTCCAAATGAACAGCACTGAATACTGGTAGGACCTTCCAACCCGCTGGAATCACATAATCTACAATTCACAATATTTAAAACATTATTATAAACATAGAAAAATAAAATTAATTAATTAATCGTAAAAAATGCAAAAAGTTCATGCATGCATTATTACATATGAACATTATTTTAAAAAATATAGTAATATTTTGGAGCATTACAGGTCAAACACACATACAAACCTTTAAATTTGACATCTTTAAGTGCCTTTCGGTGCACAAATTTGACAACATTCCCATATCTTAAAGCTTCATTTATTACCTGTATTTAATAAAAACAATATAAATTAAATTAAAGAAATAAAAAATAATATACTTATTATTCATCTTGGCTCAAATTATATTTAGTGTTTCTTATCTTTATTTTTACATATAAGATATTTGAAAAGGGGCTTTTTTTTCTATTAAAATTATAAGAGGGCAAGAAATCACATTTGCTCCTCTATTTATAGGTCACCATTCAATAATTGAGGTGTCGATAGATAATTATTTTTATAAACGACAATAGATAATTTGAAATAAAGAGAATAATAAAAATATTACCTTATTCTCAAAATACTTGACGTTCTTTTTAAAATTATTTATCTCAAAATACTTATTATCCTAAATATAATATTTTTTTAAAGAATGCGCGAAAAAGAATTACGAAGATAATTTGAGACGAACGAAATATAATATTCCGTAATGATTGTAGTCAGCGCATTCTCACAACCTTTTGAGTGAAGTCCATCTTTTGGTAATCTTCCCAATTCAATAACTCCTTTTCCTTCGTGCTCCGTATGTTATCATGCTCTTCCTACATCATTTATTAGTAATAAAATAAAGTTTAGAAACTTTTTTTAAAAAAAACACGTCAAAAATATAATGATTATAACTATTTTCTTATTAAAAACAATATAATACTACTCTATGTAACTCTTTTATAGTCTTTGATTTCAAGAGAACATGCATAAACTATAGGGAATTTAGGTATACAATCATGCTAAGTGTGATTTTGCATATTCTTCGCTAAATTTCTGACTCCATCGCTGTACACAACACTTAATATTTGTTTTTCTAAAATATCAAATATTTCAAAACAAATTCAATATATCAAGATCATAACGAATACGAATATTACCTTAAGTTGATCGAGAGCAGTTTGTGATTGACCAATAAAAAACACGACCATAGCCATTAGGAGAGAAGTGGTCTCATAACCACCAAGTAAAGAATCAAGAACAAAGCTAACTTTTTCCTCTTCAGATAAGGTATCAACACAAAGAAGTATTTCTAGAAAATCATTCTTTTTACTATCACCATCAACATGTTTTCTTCTTCTTTCCTCTATAATTGCTTTGATAGTTGAAGATATTCTACTTCTAGCCTGTAAAGAAAAAGAAAAAATAAAGTTGAATTTCACATGCCTAACTTTATTAATCTTTTTGCAACAAAAGCATATCTAAAAATAAACAATTATATATATATATATATATATATGCGTTAAATAATTAATATATAATTACGTAGTGTAATTAATAATTAAATGAACCTGCACTGCTCTTGCATATGGAGTTCCAGGTATGTATAGTGGTAAAGAAATTAATCCTCTCATAAAAGCAAGAAAATCTTGAAGAATTAATGCACTTTGTGGATTATCTGGAGTTAATCCAAGAACTTGCTTCACTATCACATTGAATGAAAACTGCAATAATAAACCACACACAAAAAAAATCAAAATTATATCACAAAAAACACAATTTTATTACTAGAGTATCACAATTTAAATTTTACACATTGACGGTATAAAAAAAAATAGAAAAAATTACACATTTGGCCGCTTAGTCAAAAGTATTTATAGGCCCTAGATGATATACAATAATTTTATGTATATTTATACATTTGCTGATATTTTTTTTTAGATGAATGGATATTTAAATTAATTTCTCATATACATAACTATATCAACTCCTATCAATATCCTAAAATAATATAAGTAACATTAGATGCAGAGCTACAATTCTGCTAACAAATTTTGCAAACATGTAGCTTTGGTTTAAAATCTAAATTTTTGTAGAGTAATATCTAACAAAATAATCTATATGAAACTCAATAATTTTTTCGTAAGAATTCAAAATTCATTAACTCAAAATTTTAATTCCTCTCAAGACAAACACCTAACAATAGACTAAATTATACGTGTAGTATATAATTAACATTATTTTTCAAGACTAAAAAGACATTTTTAGATGCAATTAATTAATACCTTTCTTGCCTCTTCCCAGTATCTGACTTGATCTTTATCTTTCCATGATTGAAGAATCTGAAGTGCTAATGTTTCCACATCATTAATAAACTCAGGTTTAGACTTAATTGTGCTGATTAGTGATAATGAAACATTCCTAAGCCTTTTATGTGTGTCACCAACAGCCACAAGCAATGAAACTTTGCCAAGTATACCATGAATTGGCTTTGGATAACTACACTGAAATAACTTATCTTCATTTTGTAATATGAAGTAATTAAGGTCCTGGTCACATGATACCACTGTTGGGGAGAAAAATAAATGTGACTTGAACACTTTCCCATACCTGAAAAAAAAAATGTACATGCAATAATAATTACTGTCAGTTCACCCTTAATCAGAAATCTCAATATTCAAATCTCAAATATCTTGTTAAGTATCTTACATGATGTGAATTTAAATTATATACAGATACTGAACACCAGATGAGAAACTAAAAAATTGTAATCCTTAAGGAGGGGTAGTACTTTAATTTATTTTTTTTAAAAGACATAATAATGAAGAAGCATGTTACTTACCTAGAACAATGTTGTTGAAGGAAAGTACCAATAGAATTAGAAGGATGAGGCTTCAAAAAAGAAAGGGTTTCACCAAGTAAAGGCCATCCAAAAGTGCCCTTGGGAATAACATGAAGAGTAGTACCATAATTATTGAAGAACAAAGGCCAAAAATGGTTTAAAGTTATGCCAATTACAAAACTAATAACTAGGGTGATAACAATTATCAAAAGACTACCTTCTTCACCCATTGAAGTTTTAATTTTATGAGTGATGAGAAGAAAGAAAATGGATTTTTATGAAGTTGGTAGCAAATTGGTGTTGGGCTTTACTACATATTTATAGAGAGGAGATAGAGAAGGGGGAGAAAAAAAGTTGTTTATGGAGGAAAGGAAACAAGCTTTTAATTATTTCTACTTAGTATTTTATTCTTTTCGTCTCAATTTATATGATATACTTAAAATTTCAATATTCGGTTTTTAAACTTTAATCGTGAATTCAGATATATAAGCTTTGAATTTTTTGAAATGAAATTTACTATTTTCATTTCAATTTATTTATCTTATTTTCTTTTTAAATCTATCTCAAAAAAGAATATATATTTTTTTCCCTTTTAACAATATTTTAAATACAACTTTTTATATGATATGTTTAAGATCATAAAATTAAACGATATTTTGATATATTTTACGTATCTTTAATTTAAAACCACAAAATTCAAATTCTTTTTATTTTTTTACACTCTGTATTAAGTTAAAATCAGATAAACATATTTTGAAACTACATAAAAATAAAAAAAAACAAGTCTTATAATTCACAATATGTAAAATATATAAAGAAATTTGATTAAGAAAATTGATTGAATCTTAAAATTTTAATTATATCATATAAATTAGAACGATGAAATAATGAGGCTGAATGTTAAATTTTGTCAGATGCATAGGAAATGAAATCAAGCTAGTCTGGGATCTACTCCTATACAAACAGTAGGTACAGGTTATGGAAGAAAGATACTGTACCAAACTACCCATTTATGAATCATATTTAACTATTTTTATACATAGACAATACTAAAGTTTTTTTTTTCGACTACTCCATCTTGCCCCATTTTAACTATCCTCCTCCTCCGTTCCGTATTAGTTGTTTTATTTTCTAAAATTATTTATTTTAAGATATCTCTTTCATTCAATAATAGTTATTTATTATATTATTTTAAAATTTTCAATAATATTTATTCACTTTATAAAATTAATATATAATTTTACACGTCATTCCTAATTTACTTTTATCATTTATTATAGTCATTTATTTATTACATTTTTCAAGACATTATATGTATTATATTTAAATAGTAATATAGTAAAAACATTCAAAATCAATAGTGGACAAGTATTATTGGATAGAAAAAAAATATATTAATTTATAAATTAGGATGAAATTAATTTCTTTTATTTTTTATCTTAAAATTGTTTATTAAGGAAAGTGAATAAAATTGATTATGCTGAAAACAAAATTAAGGATACATTAATAAACAATACTTCTTAAAAGGTTTGCGAAAGAGTAAATATGAAAATTAATATGGGTACATCTGTGGGGAAAATATAATAAATATAAGATATAATTTATTAAATTACTTGTGTTTTATAAAAATAAATTGATTTTTCTTCTTAAATATTGTGCATACATTTATATATTAAGGGTATAATGGAGATTATAAACTTTAAACACAAGTGTTATATTTAAGCTTATAAAAATTTTTTGGCTATTCGACTAATATGATATGTTTTATATATACACCAATTGATTCTAAGTCAAAATTAGAGAAAAATTCATAAGTCAATCACCTCTAACATGTTTCGTTTAAGATTATAAGAGAATTTTTAATTTGATTGATATTTTCATTTTTTATTCTTAATTTTTTTTTTCTAATTCTAAAAAACAACTTTTACAAAATGGAAGAGTTCTATCCGGGAGCAAAGACGGACTGGTTAGGCCTCTTCTATTCCGTTCTTTGTTCGTAGTGCACTGAACACACTTAGTATATCCTTATCTCTTCGACATAGTTAAAATTCCAAATTCTTCTTCCATTTCATATAAGTTTTCATCCTTTCTTTAAAAAAATATTTTTTCATAAAACAAATAAAATACTTATTGCCAATTTCAAAATTATTGTCTAAATACACAATTATTTAGTACTATACAACCACCATTAACACTTTCTAATTTTTGCCCACCTCCACCCTTGATCTCAAAATATTTGTCATTTTCAAATTTCCAAACAAATTAATAATCTTTTTTATTTTATTTCTTCATAGTAATTATTTTTAGGATTATTAACGCCTCAATTATAACAGAAAACAACAATAATATCACACTCAATTATATTGCAATTTTTTGGGAAATGAAGTAACCAATCGTCCAACAAATTGAATCTAGTTAGAAAGAAACCAAGGAAACAGTAATCTAGTCTATTGTTACGAAGTTGCAGTTGAATTTATTTTCATCACTACTATGTAAAGAACATACTACATACATAAATATATAAGGTGAAATACAATATTTAAAATTTTGTTACAAGGAATGTATTTTATTTAAATTCTTAATTAGTAGGATTATATTAAAAAAATTTATTTATAACTATTCTTTTTATACTCTACTTTGTGCGATTATATTGAATATCTAATAGCTACATTCACCTTTCATCAATTCGACAAAACAGTACCTGGTTAGGAATCTAACTTTTTGCATGGGATAAGATTTCATATCTGATTTTTTAATGTGAACATGTCACTTTTTTATCTTGAAAAAGATGTCAAAGACAATGGCTAAGTTAGCAAATGTCCATTGTCAACTAGCTAAATTAAGGCAATAATTTAAATAGACATGTTTTTGAAATCTTCCCAACATTAGGTAAAAAAATTCCACTCGTGTGCAAGAAGGGGACATAGAAGTGTTTCAAAGGTCAAAATTAGTGTCCATTATTAACGTTTGATAATCATGACATGAGCAGAGGTAGATCCAGAATTATGAGTTTGGGGTTCTAAATTTCCTTTTATAAAAATAGAACGACTTTTTATTGATAGTGGGGTTGTGGAAATCATTTCCATGACCCTTTCTTACCACTAAGTTGTCAATCAATTTTGTTAGAATTCACGAGTTAATACACATATATATATTTATTTAATTTTCAAGTCTAAATACAAGATTTGCGAAAAAATAATTGGATGCATCCGAACTCCACCTAAGCTTTGCATCTGATGTCATATGTACCAGAGGCAAATTCAATGTTACAATATTAAATTTATCCAAAATCAATATTTTTACCGCTACGTAAAAAATTAAACTAATAAATAATAAATATAAACTCACAATTTTAATAATATGATGTGTTAAAAACTAACAGTATTTAAAATTAAATTAAATATTTTAAAATTATGAAACCGTCTATATTTGTATCAATGTATTTTACTTCAAGTTATATATTTAGGCATGACTAGACATGGTGTGCCCTATTTACTGGTTATACATAATTACTTGTCCGTCTTTTATGTTCAAACTTTTTTAAAAGATGCTACATCTTTGTCTTATAGTCTCGTCAATAATTCATGAGCTAGGTACTGATGTTATTTAATCACATTGGTATAATAAGCTGGTAAAAGAAAAATTGAGATCGAAGTAATAAAATGTATATAAAAGTTAACAATGGCAAGCTTTGATGACGATAAACCAGATGATAAAAATAAAACTATATTAAGAAAATATATTGTAAAAATACATAAAATCTACTGAACGAATAATCTCTACAAGTCTTTTTATAATGAATGCATATTTGTTTTGGGTAAGGGAAACTTTAGTTTATAGAAGTTCAAAACTTTTACCTCAAAAAAAGAGTTACCCAAATATAAGAAAATTGTATTTTTATTTTGAAAAAAAATGAAAATCAATTATACTAACTCTTTGTTCTTCCTTCGAAAGATGCAAAAAATCCAACCAAGGTAAGAATTTTTTTAACAAATTCTAACACACAGAAGCTTTGTAAGAAACAACATGATATTTTAATTAGGCAAAAGCTTTTACAAGTGTTTAATTAGCCTCGACAAGTCATAAAATTCAAGTTTCTTTCAATTGAAACTAATATATAATTATAAAAAATAATATTTATGTAATTAATTTATTTACATAATAGATGCTTATATATATAGGCTATTCTAAAATTTGTTGAGAAAAATTAATGAATTATATAATTGAAGTATATAACGCATGATATTAATAATACAAGACATGTATTATCAAATA
Organism: Solanum tacnaense; assembly: GCA_029582525.1. Classification (NCBI taxonomy): domain Eukaryota; kingdom Viridiplantae; phylum Streptophyta; class Magnoliopsida; order Solanales; family Solanaceae; genus Solanum; species Solanum tacnaense. The sequence continues at coordinate 5,284 of JAJOOD010007703.1, read as the reverse complement.
CTGCAATCCATTGAGCCATTGAGGGTACAAAATTATATTGCTTTTTTACCTAACACTTTTTCTTACATTTCTCTTCTTTTTGTTTTAGCACCTGTCTAGTCTTTATTATTTTACTATCTTGTTCTTTAATTTTGTTGTTTTTTGCTTAAGTAATCGTTTTAAGTATTGTTGTTATTGTTCTCTTCTATATTTATTGTATTTTTTTCTATATGTGATTTTATTAAGTTTTATTTGAACTGAGAATCCATCAAAACGTAAAGTTTTTCTATCTTGACAAGATAGAGATAAAACTACATATACATCACTCTCTCTGAAAGCTAAGTCACTCGAGAGATTATACTAAATACGTTATTATTATTGTTGTGTCTGGCATTTAATTAGCCTAAAAAGATGGTTTTGGCCAATAAGGGACTTGGAAAGATCAATTTTAATATCTAATTTTGGGATCGGTAATTTGATATTAATTCATCTACGTTAAGAGTCAAAAGAAGGTGGAAAAGAAACATAAAAAAGTTTAGATCAGATTCACGTGTGCTTGTTATGTTCTAATTTCACTTTTTTTTAATGCTTTCAGTTAATTTAATTAATTTTTAAAGTTAATCTCAATCAAATTAACTAAAAAATTTAAAACTAAATTTAGATATTCAAAAATTATACGAAAAATATTATTCTCTCCGTCTCATTTTATGTGGCACTTTTTGAATTTCGAGATTCAAACCAGTCTAACTTTGACCGTGAATTTTTTATATATCTTTTAAAAAATTTTAATTATCAATTATTGTGACTTATAATACTTTTTACGTAGAATATAAGTTTATAAATTTCATTTCAAAAAGTTTAAAGAATCCATGCGCAAATTGACGATCAAACTTAAACGGTTTAACTCTCGATAAAATGAAAAGTGCCACATAAATTAAAACAGAGGAAATATTATGTAAATCTCACAGACTTACAAGAAGCAAAACATAAAAACTAATTTAAATGGAGAAGGTATTCTTCCTGGTGCTATTAATTGTCATGTTTTTCTTGTACACACCTTAATATAATATTATTGAAAGATTTTATTTAACTAGGTTATTTAATTAAATACTAATACTATTAGTTTTTTCATAAAACAAGTTTTTCTTAATTTTGTAAACAATCAAAATTTAAAATAATGATATTTTGTAATCATGATAACGTAACTAAATAGGATTGAGAGTACATAAAATAAATTTGAGGAGAAATTTTGGACTTTTGATAGAGAAAAAGCCGACAAAATAAATGAAAAGAAAATAATAAGGTCAATCTTCTTCAGCGGCACACCTATACGGCTTCCATTATAGTTTACTAATCAAGTACATACATGCTCACTTTGTCCAATTAAAAATAGGAGCAAGAACTCGAAAACTTGAGTCGAAATTTGAATTTTTATGGGTTGAACTTAAAATATTTTTGAATTATTGAATTTTGAATAAATAATCTGTATACATTTAATGAATTTTCAATTATAAACTTCATAGTTTGAACCAAAGTAACTTGTAATCAACATATTGACTCACTTATTGGGTAACATCTGTGCGTATTTTATCTTTATAGATCTCACTTGTAGTATTATTATAGGGGTGTGCATTTAGTTTGGAATTATGTATTATCATTCGATTTATCAGTTTTCAGTTAATAAATATGCTAAATCAATAATATTTTTTTTGGTTCGATTTATTGATCAATTTATTTTCCGCACACCTTTAAATATTACACTAAATATATTGTTGATGTTGTATATATTTTCTAAACGTTTTAATTTGTTTCCTCCATGTCCATTACTTTTTAAAATTGTAATTGCATGAAATGTCTTTTTTCTGTGTCTTTCTTTTTTAAAGGTAATGGACATTTGTTTATTTAAACTCAAACCTATGGTTGAACATGTGGAAAAACAATGTGAGTTGAAAAATATGACGTAAAAGAGAAGAATTTCAACAGCATTGATGTAATCTTTTATATAGGCATAAAAAATTAAGTGCGCCGCACAAGTATTTTTTTAAGTTTCCCACTAGCTAGTTGTCCTACTTATTTTGATTTGTTTGATTAATTTGAGTTTGCACTGCGTAATTAGGAATTTGAGGGTATGAATATTAATTAAGATCGTTAAGATTAGACGCCAATTTAATATTAATTGTAATTGGATATTCTGAAAATAGGTTGAAGTTGAACTAGACTGTATACATTCTATGAACACAGGCAAAATTAAAAGCACAACTTCTCAAGTGTTGGAGGAATTTTGCAAATTGTAATGTACTATGAATATACGTATAAAATAAACTAAGAATTTTTTTCCAGTATTTCTTGTTAGAGTGGGTAAAAGTCTCATATTGGTTGGGAAATGGACTGATGGTCTCTTTATATGAACTTGAAAAATCCTATCCTCGTGAGCTAGCTTTTGAGGTTGAGTTAGGCTTGTTCATCCCCGTTTTGGGCTCCAATTCATACCCCAGTCGGGCCTAAGCATGAAGGGATTGTTAAAGTGGGTAAAAATCCCACATTGATTAGAGAATGAACTGATGGGCACCTTATATCAATCCTCCCTTATGAGCTAACTTTTGAGATTTAATTAGATCCAAGTATCGTACCTTTACATTTCTTTCCAAACCAAATATTGATATATTAATAATTCAAGAACAGTCCAAACATTGACATGATGTTTGTTTGAATTTTTGCATAGCTCTTGAGTAGAGTACTTATAAGTTTGAATTTTGGTAAAGTAGAGTTCAGAAAATAATATGTATGTATTTATTTTGAGTTAGAATTGTTTTTTTTTTTAAAATACTCCCTCAGTTTCAATTTGATTATCTTATTTTAATTTGAAACGAACTTTAAAATACTGCTTTAACCATAATAAATTAACTTCCACTACACATATTATCAAAATGTTTTAGACCTCAAACTCAAATTTTTTTTATTTTAAAAACTTTATCGAATCAAATGATACCACATAAAATGAAACCGATCAAATAATAAAATGACATTGTGAAGAGAAAAAACCTTGAAGCTATCTAAGCCTAACGTTAGTCATTGGTACATAGGGCAGCAGAATCTATATGTTTATGAGTTTCTTTTGGAAACCCTACCGTCCTACGTGTACTTTCATTAACCAATAGGTATAACATAATGCCTTTATTGATTGGGTACGGATAATCGTAGACTGATCACTTTTTACAAGCGACAAAATAAAAAATTTCGTTAAAAATATTTAAGATAATATATATACACACATAAAAAAAAAATTATTTTTGATTGATATACTTTCTATAAGTTTTGATATACATATTATATGTATATATTTTTGACGAATGTAGTTCAACTGACCACCCTTAATTACTTGTTGCTACGTTTCTACATACACTTCAACTCTCGTGAAACCAAACCCTAACAGGCTATCCCGGCTGGAAATTGGCGTTATTGTCCTTTTTTCTCGTGAATTTTTTTGTAGTGTGTGAGGATGTGTTTGGCATGCATGCCAAACGGTACTTCACACACCCAAAGAGCAGAGGCGTTGACATATATAGCGAAAGGTGAAGAGAAAAAATAAAATAAAGTAGGGTAAATAATCCCCTCACGCGTCAATAGCGAGTGTATCACAATCAATTTTCCATGTCAGCTGAAAATTTCAAAATGACACAACGAGAATTGACATGAGATATCTAAAATGAACAAAATCTAGTTAAGGTGTGTAAGTGAAAATTGTTGTCAGCAGTCATATGGATTTGGCCCTTTTTTCCATATTTATATTAAATCATGAATACTCATAACGAAATTTCTGACTTCGCCAATATAAAAAAAAAGTTTATTTTCATAAACAATATATTTCGACAATTTGAGGACATTTTTTTGTGGACAAAGGTATTTTTCCCCCTATTGATTGACCAAGTACTTTAGTCAAAGGGAAATATAATATAGTGACTTTAATTAAGAAGATGCCATATAGAAAAGATTGAATCACACTTCTTACACATATGATGTGCACTTGCTTAAATGTCTCCATCTATATTCATTTCTATGAAGAAATTAAGAAAGAATTACTGGTGCTACATACAGGTTTCTTTTTTAGTTCACAGACAACGAGAAGAGTGACACAGTACTACTGTAAATACTCACAGAGCGTTGAATTGAACAGTTGTATTACAATGTCTTTTCAAGTGGATTCGACCGAATTCAATAGTTTTAAACCAGACGTTGTATATATATTTGTGTTTAATAATTCATTGAATATGTATAAATATCTTATAAAAAAAACTTTCCAGCATGAATCGTATTTAATCGAATTTCAATGTAAATATTGAACATCAAGTGAAAAATCAAAATCAAAAAAAAATTATCAAAAACTTGATAGCCTGATTTTGGTTTTTTTGGAGCATTTAGACAAATAAACTCAAATTTCTAATTTCACCATATATTACCATCTCTATCTCATCTCTATTTTTACTCTCCATTCTCTATATTTGGAGAGTAAAATAGAGAATGAGTTCTTCAATCACTCTCTATTCTTCCATTATAGAGAGTTGAATAATAGTTCTCCCTCTCTATTTTACTTTTTGATTATTATAATATTATTTCTATTATATTACTAATTGAGTCTTTATCATTTGTAATTATTTTCTAATATAATATAACATTTAAAATATATTATTAATAAGTTACTACTTCCGCCCAAATTAATAATTTTTCTATTTTATTTTTTAAAAGAAATGGTCACTTTAAATATGTAATTTAAAGTTATTTTAATATTATTTATATTATATAAGATTATTAATTAAGTTTCTAATATTTGTAATTATTTTCTAAGTAATATAATATCTAAAACATATTATTGTTAAGTATACTACTTTCATCCCAAATTAACAATTTTTCTAATTTAATTTTAATTTTTTTTTGTCATTTTAAATATGTAATTTAGATTATAATTATTTTTCATTATGAAGTATGCACAAATTTTACATGACAATTCAAACAATCTATTTTTATGTTTTAGTGATAAATTATTAAACTACACTTTTTAAAGAGCATGAAAATATTTGATGCAATAGTTTAAAATGAAATAGGGGAAGTAAATTAGTACACGAAATAATTGGATACAAGATGAAATTGTTAATTTAAACAATTTTTAGCTACACATAAAAAATAAGGACAAAAAATGTTATTACTATAATAGTCTTGAAAATTGAGTATTTATGTAAAATTTAAAATAAATTTTACGATAATACAATATTTATGATGCAATTATATTTCATCAATGATTTCACTTTTA
>JAJOOD010007702.1:0-56909 GCA_029582525.1 Solanum tacnaense | reverse complement strand
TTGGTTTTGGATATGACTCAATCGAAAAAGATTACAAGGTAGTCAGGTTTTATGAACTGTCTTCGGAACCTTATGATAGGGATTTTGATGCGAGACATAGCAGAGTTGAGGTTTATGATTTTTGCACAGATACTTGGAGGTGGGTGATCCCTACCGTAAAGTTGTTGCCCAGGGTGCATCGCTATGTTAGTTCCGAAGCCTTTTTTAGGGGAGCCTGTCATTGGACTGCACAGGATGATGAAGCAGTGCCCATCGTTCTCTGCTTTCACTTAACCTCTGAATCTTTTCGCAACATAAAAATGCCTGATACTTGTCATTTCTGTGACAATCAAGGTTATGGCCTCACAGTTTGTCAAAACACTCTAACCTTAATTTGTTACCCACATCCAAAATGCCATATTGAACCAGGACAAGAGTTCACAGATATTTGGTTGATGAAGGAGTATGGTGAAGATGAGACATGGATTAAGAAATACACACTTAGACCTCTTCCCATTGAATCCTCATTTGCAATTTGGAAGGATCATGTATTCCTTTTTCAAACCGGAACTGGAACTTTGAGTTCCTATGATATTCATTCCAATCAACTCAATGAATTTGGTTACCAAGGTAATCGTGGTACTTTGAGACTTCTAGTATACAACGAAGCCCTCACTATAATTCCAAGAGAAAGCAACGAAGCTACACAAGTTCTAAATTTTTGACTCCTAAAACTTCTTCTTTATCAGGATTCTACACTTCCAATTTTTTTAGATATTTTGTTGTAATGTTTGACTTTAATAATACACTATGTAAAGACATACTCTTTTGTAAATCTATTTGATTTCCTAATTTACAGTACATTCCATTTTAAATATTAATACATAAAATTCAAGTGTAGTGATGGAATATATATCATCTAGCTATCTATCAATATTTATATAGTTCTAAAATGACAATCTAAAAAGTTAAAAGTTGGATTATCCAAATATCCATCAAATACTGAACGATATTATATTATTAATTATTAATAATTTGCTTAATTATTTAATAATAAATTCAACTGAAAGGGAAAATCATTTCGCCCTTTTTCTTAAATTTAATTAATAATTACGCCCCTCAATCAAATACTACTCCTACAGTAAGTTTATACTATTCTAAAAATTGGAACCAAAAATGTTTAAAAGTTATTTTTAATCAAAAACCACTTCCAAGGTGGGGGCTTAGGAATGAGAGTATGAGACCCTCACCTTATATATTAAAAAACCATTAAAAAATTTATGCGCAAGAGGGATGTATTGTCTAACCTCTCAAAAAATATATAAGATTATGAACCGTATATAAGGGTAGCAAAATCAAATTCAAACCGTTTCAATTTGAACGGGTTATTGACTTGACATTTATTAGCTCAATCATTTTCAATCCATTAAAAATTGGGGTGATATGTAACCTTAATTGACTCATGAAGAATCTTGTCAAAATAGTTTTTATTTTTTAAAATTTGATATGTTGTATATAGACAAAATAAAGAAGAAATAAATTTATTAGGTACTAAAATATTTTGAAAGAACAAATAAAATAATGAAATTCAGTAGAAACTTAGATGTGTTGGGTCTTGACCCGTTCTTTGATCCATTATCAGACACATTTTAACCAAAGCAAATTAAAATTAGATTAAAATTTGACCCATTTTTTTTATCATGATCCATTAAAACCCGCCCAAATTCAATCCAACATGTCCAATTGCTACCCCTAACAATTCCATAACCTTACAATTCAAAACCAATAAATTATAATACATTAGGTTATATACATACTAAAACATGCATAAGGGATATCCTCTTGAATATCATTGATGATATGTTGCAAAAAAATTCATCGTGCCCGTTGACCTAACTTGAAAGTTAATTATGAATTTTCTTTTTGTTCATGTTCAAAAGGCCTCGCACTTGATGTTGATGGAGGTTGTCATTGGATAAATATATCTTATCATTTTAAAAGTTTGAAGTGATTAGTTTAACTTAAAAGCTAATTAATTTACCTTGCCATAACAATAGTTGATAGACTAATTCATGCCTTGAAAGGTCACTTGAATCTTGTTGATCAAAGGTGCTAGTTATTAGTGTTGGGATATATACTATTAATCATATGTTAAGATATACTATTTATTATTGAATAAAATATTTATTCAGTTTTAATAGATCATATATTTGTTTATGGTGTCTGTTTACTTATATAGTAGATGATTTAGTGTATAGAGTTTTAGCTTATACACAGATGATTAAATCATCGGTTCTTATAAGTATAATTTTTTTTGTTCACAATCTAGGATGAAAATTGGACATGACATCGGTACAATTGTAGCACAAGATTATATGTAATTTATCTTGATTATGGGAACTGTATAGTTCCAACTTCTTGTGCTAGTGCATTTTATATGTATTGAACGAGACCGAGTAGAGATAATTGTTTTAGACTGACTGACAATAACATATTCTCTAAACTATTAAATATACTTATATTCTTAATCCTGATATAACTATTATGATCTGTATATATATATTAATTATCGTTTTGATTTATTAAAAGGTGAGATTCTGAGATGGGTCAATATGCATGGTAGATTGGATGATAATAATATATATTGGTGAACTAATAAGTTAGTTGATGGAATCCATGTCTCGTTATAGAGATTGATTGATATGCCTTTTTGAGAAACTTATAAATTTTTCATCGTGTCAAACCTTACAAGTGGATTTATGAATCCGACACATGAAATAAGTTAAGTAGTGTTCTAAAGGAAATTAATCATTGAATTAAATTCGTCAGTAATTTAATTTATTGATTAGTATCTGTAATCTTAACATGGGGAATTACGAAATATAAATAGAGGAGTGCAATTACGAATTTCTAGAGGAATGATTTGTAATTTATTATGGTAAGAATAATTCAAATTAATTATTTGGAATTATTTCCATAATAGGAAGCCTCAATAATTAATTTTGTCGTCCCTACATTGCTCATATTTAACTAGAACTCAGAATCCTATTTTCTAGGAGAATAAGGAAAAGTAGCATGCAATTTTTTCAAGAAAGAGGAGAAACGTGCATTTCTTCTTTTTGAAGAATTTTTTTTTTGTATTTTCTTCTCCTTTTTGGACTGGGAAGAAATTTCTATAAGTAGGGATTCTCCTAATCTAGAAAAAGAATGAAGGTTTTCTATTCATACTTGCCCACCCAAGTATTGAGAGAGTTCGGATGTGAACTTGGGATCACTGTAGAAGATCATAGTTGTTGTCTATCTTGTAGATTCACTTAGATGTCTGTCTAACTTGGAGATTCGCTTGATGGTATCTGCTCACGCTACAAGAGGTAATTCTTGAATTAAATTTCAGTAAGTTTGTGTGTTCTAGCATATTATGTGTTCTAGCATAAACGATTATATTATTCATGTAAGAACTAAGATTCTGATATGCTTCCGTTGTGCATATAATTTTTCAACAATTGGTATCAGGGCCGTACTTACATCAAAATAGATAGAATTTTGTGCGAAATTCCTTAAAAGATATCTTTGTTTTCCGTCGAATTTTCAATAACGTTGAAAAGCAATTTTGGTGCTTCATTGTTCCTGGTTCATTTTTAATGCTTACTTGATGGTTCAATTTCATAAAAGAGGCTGATGTTGCCTTTTATTTAATTGATTCAAGTGGGAAAAAAAGGAGGACAATGAAAAATATTTCTAATGGCGGAGGACTACAAAGTGGATTGAATCTGGTAGAGTTTTATTTTTTAATTTATTGAAAAAAAATTAATTAATAAAGTAAAGTGCAAGTGCAGTTTGCACATGTTGGCCGCCGTAGCGGCGTACATACACTGTATTTACAATTCTTTTGACTAAGTAAATAGTTCAATAGTTGGCCAGAATATTGTTACAAATTGGGTATGTGCTCGTTTTTATATTGGCCAAGAATTTATTTATTAATTTTAATTATTTGTTTTCTTAAACAAATTGAAAGATTGGTCATAGATGTGATAACAATGGCTAAGTTTTATCTTCTTTGTCCAATAATTATATGAGCATTATTTAAGTTTTCTTTTGTATAAATGATATAAGTTAAGATTTGTGATTAATAAATAGTGTTGTTAATGTAGTCTATTTATTTGAAATCACTATTAAATTCTTAACAATTTATGCATATAGAAATATATTAATACATGGATTGAGAGATGATTAATAATAGGATCCTTTAATGTGGTCTATTTATTTGAGTAATTAAGATATACTCAATGTATTATGTATAAATTGTCCTGCATAAATGTATACTAGTAAATGTTTGATTACTCGAATGGAGACGTACCTTTAGATACTAGTCACATTTAATTAATTCATGAGAAGAGATATTGATGTTTTCACTCAAAAAGAGAACGTAATATCTTGAATTCTTAGATGTATTAATCAGAAGACAATTTGATATAAGAAGGTGTTGTGTGTCTTAGTAGAAGGAAGGACACAACGTATGCCTTATGCTCAATTTTAAGTGTGAAACAAGTGGTGCCGAACTACAATCGTTTCACCAAAATTTACAAATCTGTTGTTATTTCAAAATAATATTATCAATCTCTCATTATTTAAAATAATAATAATATTAATATTTCATTTGAAACATGCACACAGTAATTAGTAACACTATAACAAAAATAGTGTTACTAATATTATTGCATCAAAGTAACTTATTACTTATCTAAACACAACTAAATAAAGATGTAACACCTCAGATTGGAGAAGATGGGAAAATGCAGCTTTTCAGGATTTGGTATCATGACCAACGGAAGCCACCGATGGACTGTGTATCAGACCACAAATTGTAGGTGGGATCCCTTCGTTGGGTTTCAGACTTAGGAGTCTCTAATCCCACCCACGATCGACCATTACGGTCCATGGTTGGATCTATGGACCATAGGTGAAGGTCAACATGTATTTAAAGAAAAAGGGCTTTTGGGTCAACTTCAAACGGTCATATCTTTTAGCACAAAAAGAATTAGGTGGCCCATAAAAATCAAGTTAAAGATAATTGAGTCCTCTTTCCAATGCCAGCGAATTTGCTAAAATCCTAACTTGAAGTAAAATATTATGCTCGTTTTGGTGAATCCCTGTCGGAAAAACCTCGAACCACGACCCAGTTGACGGGCAGTGGTTCAAACGACGGCTCGTCAGTCCCTTCGTAAGTGGTACTTCGTCAGCTTTAAGTCAGGATTGTTTTTGTCTTTTTCCTTATTCTTTAGGAACTTAAACTACATTGTTTGATGCCTAAACTACGTTATTTACTCAGTCTAAGACTAATAATCTAGTCAAACATACCCAGAACCCTCATTCTCCAATAATCACACAACTTAGAGTGAAAAGAAGAGAAAGAGGCCACCAACTCTTCCAAGAACAAGCAGAAGCATTCTTCAAAGTTCAGCCCCGGAATCCAAAGAATTTCTATGTAGATTTTGTCACCAGGTATGTGGAATTTCACTAGTGGGTTCCTTTCATCCACGAGGTCCCTGAAATTAAGTTAGTTCCTTGATTCCACAAAACTTGTTTAGACCTAGGGTTTGTAAAATCTTGAAAATTATGGTGATTTCCGCTGCTATAGTATCCATAGTCTAAATAACATGTTTTCTTGGAAACGTTGCTTAATCCCTTGTATAAAACTCAGAACCCTAGTTTGTGTAAATTCTCTTAGTTCATGAATTATACTTGCTAGGTGTCACGCCTCGAGCCTACACTTTGGGCATGGCTGGCACTCGAGAACCATTGTCGCCCCAAACGAACCCTTGGCCTAGCTTAACTCTTAGCGGAAGACTTTACTAAAACATAACGGTACTTTAAAAGTAAATTGAAAGCTCAAAGATAACTGAGAATGTTTTATAATTAACTATTCACTGGCCAAAGTGGCAACTCAAGTCTCAAGTATAACTGAAATAGAAAGCAAAGACTCATGAACTAAAATCAAGTAACTGTCTATGAAGCCTTTAACAACTGAGATGGACGTCGGGACAAGACCCATGACATCTTAATGAACTAACTGATAAAGCAATAAAAAAGGGGTCATCCGGAAGCAAAGAGGCTCACCAACAACTCTGAAGCTCAACTAGAATCAACGATGCGCTAAATTCTAATCCTGGTTACCTGTATTTGCATCATAACAACGATGCAGGCCAAATGACGTCAGTACATTGAATGTACGAGAATGCGAGGGAAATTCTAAAACAAGACATAATCTTGAAAGGAACTGAAAGAACATACCTGGGCTCAACTCAACTCAACTTAACTCGTTTCAATATAAAGCAATAATATAAATGCAATATAAAGAAAAGCTTTTAAAACATGGATAACAACTCTGTGTATTTATAAATACATTAGTAACTTTGTATGTATGAAAAGATACAATATAAACTCTGTGTGTATATAAAAATATAATTAACTCTGTGTATATAAGAATACAAAATACTTCCGTGGGAGTATCTCTTACTGACAACCATCACTTAAGAGCTATGTGATGATACAACGTTTTGCCTCATGCTGCCAGGGCTGTCCTATACCTTTCCAAGGGCATAGAACCTAACTACTAAGTGGGTCCACTAATCTATGCTAAAAAGCACTAAGGAATCATCTAAAAATTATGACCCTTATCTACCCATGATGGCTACATGGTTTATGGAGGCTGTGAGTTGTCTGAACTCTCTCCTATATTGGTGCTTAATACTACTCCCAAAACATTACTAGCTCATATGTTTAAAAACATTACTTCTTTTTGTGGTTTGAGATTATTACTCAAAAACTTAGCTCAAAGGCTCTCTTGGAAATCAAAGTTTCCTCTCTTGCTTAATTGTGAAAGCATTTACTCTTTACTGAAAACTAGCTCATAGGCTCTATTGGAAATTGTTATTTCCTTTCTTGTTTAAATGTGAAAACATTTACTCTTTGGGAATACATAGTCCCCATATACTCTTTTGAAGAAATGAACTCCACTATTTTTTCTTTACTCAACTCAAAACTCAAGTCTTAAAACAAGTTTAAAGCATTTGTAAAAGACTTTTTGAAATGACTCTAAGAACTCTCTAGTCTTGGCTCTTAACTTTCCTTGAATATGGATTTATGAATTCAAGGTTATGATTCATGCTTATAGATGATATGTAACACCCCGGAAATTGACTGAACTAAGCTACATCCTAACAAGTAGTCTAGTAGCCTAAATGAGGTTAAACGTAAAGATAAGAGTCATAAAATAACCTCCCCTACTTAGTTCTAATGTTTTAGGACTTAATCGTCAAGGCATGACCCCCAAGGACCAACTAAGGGCCCTTGAGGAGGGCCTTGCTTCGTTTCCAAAAAGTTGTCAAGATAGCAGCCACCCACGAGCCGTGGGTGGACCCTTGCCCTGTAGGTCGGGGTCGTGGGTCAAGGATAGACCTCCCCCATTTTCCCAAAGTTCCAGTACCATTCCACGCTCGTGTAGTACGGTCCGTGGACCCACTCACGCCCCGTGGGTGGGGTCTCGTGAGTGAGGTCTGGACCATGGCCAAAATGACAAGTCTCAGAACCAAACAACGAGTGACCAGTACAGTCCGTGGGTCCATCCACTCTCCGTGGGTGGGGTTGTGGATGGGGTCTGTGAGACTGCCTTAAATTCGACCAAGGGTGAATTAAATTAGGTAAGTTCTATTTTAATTATTAAATGGTGGGGACGGTTTATTTTAGTTATTTAGATATATATATATAAGTACTTATTAACTATTAACCAACTCTTTTAATACCTCATAACTCACAAGACTCAAAACATAACCAACTCTCCTCTCCAAAAATTCTCTCTCTAAGACTCCATTGAAGAAGGACTAGAACTTGAAGACTAAGGCTCAAGAATCCATCTTTTCAACTCCAATTCATGGGAAAAGCTTCAATCAAGGTACGGGAGTCTTCATTCATGGAGAGCTTTCCTCCATGAAGCCCTTAAACTCTTAATTTCGAATTGGTAGATTCCTCAAAAACTAGGTTTTCCAATCTAGCCATGGGATCTTCCTAAAAATGATTTCAATGGGTCAATTGTCTTATACTATGGTTGATTTGTTGTTTAATGGTGATTTTACAGTAAAATCCCCCATGAACCCATGAACTCCCCCATGACCCCAATTTCATGAATTGTGATGGGTGTATTGATGTAAGGTGAATACTATGAATTGTCTCTATGGTATTGTAGCTATTGAATCTTGTTTTATTCATTCCTAATGTAGTATTTCTAGGTGTGATTGTGATATATGATTCATGACCCTTGAGGGGTGAAATTATGAAGGTTTCTGCGTGTTGATGAAAGTTGTGTATGAACTTATGATTCACTTAGAAAGTGAAGATCCTATGACTATTGTGTAAATTGTGGTATTGTTGAAAGACCATTCTTCCCTTACCCTTTCACATGACTATGTATGAATTGTCTAGGATGAGGATAATGTTGTTGTGTTGATTGAAAGGCTATTCTCATACTATGAACATGATGTGAAAGGTTTACTCACATGTTAATATTGATTCTAAGGTTGAAAGTCCATCCTCACCCTAATGAATCTATGAGCTATTTTATGAGTTGTATTGAATGAAGGGCAAGATATTCCTTCACACATGTAAATGCAATTCAAAGACTAATGAGGTATAATTTGGGGAATAATGCTTAGCACCGAGTGGATATGGTAAATGAGGGAGAGGCCCTCCCGTCAATACAATAGGCCGGGTTATCTAAATTATTCTCATGAGATGGAAGCTCCTCCGCCAATACAATAGGTCGGGTTTCTAGAAGCAATCTCCATATCCCATAACTATGTGCCCACATAGGTCTTAACTAGTGGATCCACCTAAAAGCTAATACATGTAGTTCTACCTTAGGCAATTAGGACACCTTCTTTCTGTGTGGGGTTACACGACACCGGATTCCATCTAGCTCACATGGTCTATGTCGGTTATGGCTATTTTCATTATATGACAAGATAATGAATATGACACGAACTACACTTATGAATTCTTGACGAGTTTTACTTAATAGGAGTGGGGGTATGGGACTTCACTTTTACATTGCACAAGTAGACTTTGAAAGGGATTATGGGATGGTTCTTTATGCTATGATAAGATGTGAATGTATGCATGTATGTCGAATGGATTGTTACTATGAATGACTTTCCTTATGGTCAAGTAATGTACATGACTATTTCCTAATTTATGACTATTGATTATGATGAGGTCTAAAGATAATATGTATGACCAAGGTGGCTTCAAAGGAGTACTTAGTATGGTTGATATTATGGGATGCCAACCATACATTGCGCAAGTATACCTTAGGGTTGCTAAGGTAATGGTTCTACTATGTTATGAGGATTTATGTGATGAATATGATATGACTTGTATTTTACATTAAAATGCATAAATGATTCTCAAACTTGAAAAATGCATGCTTTTCAAATAAATTGTCCTTTTTATCATATTTCAAGGATTTTTATGCATGCTTCCATACTTAGTACATCTTTGTGCTAACCCCCTATTTCTTCTACATTTTAATAAGTGTAGGTTCCAGCTAGGTGAAGTGTACTTCCTTTCTTGAGTAAGGCTTGGATTCCTTATCTCCAAGACTTGTGGTGATTCCTCATGGTGCGAGGACAAGATGTCATTCACTTCTAGTTGCTTTTATTATATTCTACTTTTGAGACTTTTCGATTGTAAAGGGCTGTGACCCTATTGACATTCTATTGTAGTAGATGGATTATGAGACAATGTCTAGACTCTTTGCAGTTTTATGAAGAAAAGACTTTGATTTTAAAATTTTTAAAATTTTAAATTCCGCATCATTTCCATTTTTCCTATGTTTATGTACACTAAGGGCTTGTATGAGACCCATTCGGGGTCAAGTACATCGTGTTATGTCTAGGGGGTACCCTTGGGTCGTGACATGATATCATGATGTTTAGACGTACCTTAGAGTGTAGAAATCAATAAGAAAACATAGGTACATTTCAAGGGAACTCAAACGGTAAGAAGTGGGAAAGGATAGACCTGGCATCCCTGGCACCCTTCGTCGCAGGGAGTCAGAGCCAAAACATCAGAAGTTGGGTTGGGGTGCTCTGAGTGGTGCAACTCCCAAGAGCCCAAACTTCATACACTGATGTGGGGCACACTGAGTGGCGCAATGCCCTACCCCCTTCCCCCAGAAATTTTTCGAATTTTCTTAGTCGTTTTTCAACTCTAAACCCTCTAGATTCGAATGGTTCCTTCCTCAAACACTTAGATTTGACTACATAACCAAAGTATGCAAGAATATACTCAAAAAATCATCAAATTTCATGAATCTAACTCAAAAACTTCTCAAAAAACTTCAATAATCAAGAACCCAATAGAAAATTCAACATAATCCATCAAAAACTCAATTTCTATAATTTCAAGAACATAATTTCGCTGAATTAAGTCATGATTGGCGTGTGGGTGAATGAATTAATTGCTATGTGATATCACATACCTCATAAGGATCAACCCTTGGCGAAATTCACAAGCAAATCTTCAAGAACGCGACCATTCTAAGCTTCTTCTCCTCTTTTTTCCTATTCTTTTCTCCTCTCTCAAAACCCTAACTTATTTTTATGAAGCGTAAATTGAATCAAATCAGTTTAAACCCCAACTTAATTACCAAAAATGAATTTAATTAATTGGGTAGTGAAAAGACCATAATACCCTTCTAAAATCCGGTTTGACTTTCCTTATCTAGACAACCCAACTTCAAATGGGCATATATCCCTCATACGAACTCGAAATTGAGCAAACTCATTAGCGTTGGAAAGGTAATTCAAAGATTTTTCATACGGTATCATGTTGCCTGTCTAAATTCTCCTGTGCTAGGAGTTATTGTCATTTGAAGTTGACCCAAAACTCAAACTTAGCTGAACTTTTTCAAACATTCCAAATTTGATTATTTCCAAAAACGGTTTCTTTCTAATTCTAGTTCTTTCTAGTTCTTTTAAATAACGGGGTGTTACACTAGGT
Organism: Solanum tacnaense; assembly: GCA_029582525.1. Classification (NCBI taxonomy): domain Eukaryota; kingdom Viridiplantae; phylum Streptophyta; class Magnoliopsida; order Solanales; family Solanaceae; genus Solanum; species Solanum tacnaense. The sequence goes on along the minus strand of JAJOOD010007702.1, from coordinate 45,875 downwards.
CAGTTAAACAAAAAATCATGCTCCAGATTTCGAATGTCACATTCTCAGTATATAAATTTTGCATTCCCAGTTAACATATCAGTATTTTCAGCTATTCAGTATTTAGTATGTTTTACCTGCATATTTATTCAGTTGGGAGTAGACTTAGCACTGAGTTGGACTAGGGTTCAGCGTACCCTCATAGTCCCAGTACTACGTGCCGCTTAGGATTATAAGTCCCCTCTCTTGGGCATCAGTTTTAGTGATCATGCCACAATCATGCCTTTATACCCCTGGGCAGGTATATTTGGTCCTCTCGATGGAGCGTATACATCGGACTCCACGATTAGCTCATGTGGCTTATGTTAGTTAATAGTAGCTCCACAGTCAGACTCTTAGTGCATTGACCGAGTTTTCAGTAGTTACTTCAGTACACAGTTCAGTATGTTATTGTCATAATTAGTACTTGGCCATTGCATTTACTTTATCTTTGAGTTATACTTCAGTATATATCTATATCCTTGTTCAGATTATATCATTACTCAGTTATGCATTGTTCATTTTATATACTTTGTTCATCTTAGCATATCTATATCCTGCATGCTTAGTACATTCCAAGTACTGACGCATACTTTGCGCTACATCATTTTATGATGTAGGTTAAGGAACTCGGCATCCAGATCATGCTTAGATCAATTCTCGATTCATCTTCAGCAACTTCAGTGGTGAGTCCTCATACTTCGAGGGCAATAGACATTCTTTCTATTTTAGTCTTTATTTCCAGTTTTCCATTTTGTTAGAGTAAGCTGGGGCCATGTCCCAACAATGCAATTTAATAGAGGCTTTTCAGACATAGAAGTAGATTCAACTCGAATTGTTAAGTATTGGGTCAGTAAACATTAAACTCTTTGTTTATTTCACTTATATTAAGACTATTTAGGGTTTTCCCCATTTTCAGATATCCACTGTTCTAGCTTCTGCATAGTATATATTTTTGAAACACCTCAAACTCGAGAAAAATAGAAAATGTAGCTTTCCAGAATCTAGTGTCAGAACATACGAAAACCACCCACGGACTGTAGGTAGAACCATCGCCCGTAGGTGGGGTCCCTTCGTTGGGGTCCAAAGGTTGTTGATCTCTGATCCCACCCACGGTCGACCAGTACGATCTGTGGTTGGACCTACAGACCGTAGGTCTTACCGTAGGTATGGGTCAGCAGTGGACCACGAACCACTACCTCAGTCAATGGTTCGTCGATCAGGGTTCATCGATAGCCTCGTTAGCTTTTAAGTAAGGGTCATGTTGGTCTTACTACGTCATTTAAGTAAGGGTTATGCATTAAGCATTTAAACTACGTCATTTAACACTTAAACTACATCGTTTTACTCAGTTTAAGCCTAATAATTTAGTCAGAACCTACCAAAAACCTTTATTCTCCAAAATCACCAAAACTTATAGCAAAAAGAGAAGAAAGAGGCGTCAGTTTTCCCAAGAACAATGAGAAGATTTGTTTCAAGATTCAATCCCAAAATCGAAGGATTTCTTTGTGATTATCATCACCAAGTATGTGGGATTTCACTATTGGATTCCTTTCATCCACTTGGTCCCTAGAATTCAGTCAGATCCTTGATTCTACCTATGTTGTTTAGACCTAGGGTTTGTAAAATCTTAGAGAATTGTTATGTTTTCAGTTGCTATTGTATCGATAATCTGAATATCATGTTTTCTTGGAAATGTTGTTAAATTCCTCGTATGAAACTCAAAACCCTAGTTTTGTAGATGCTCTTAGTTTATGAATTGCACTTGCTAGGTCAGTTAAACAAATAATCATGCTCCAGATTTCGAATGTTACATTGTCAATAAATAAATATTGTATTCCCCGTTAGCATGTCAGTATTTTGAGCTATTCAGTATTTTAGTTACATTTCAGTCATATACATATTCAGTTGGGAGTAGACTTAGCACCAAGTTAGACTAGGGTTTAGCGTACCCTAATAGTCCTAGAACTACGCGCCCCTGTAAGACTACAAGTCCCCTCTGTTAGGCATCAGATTTAGTGATCACGCCAGTCATGCCTTTATACCTTTGGCAAGGTATATTGGGTCCTCTCGATAGGGCGTATACATCGGACTCCACGTTTAGCTCACGTGGTTTTATGTCGGTTAATAGTAGCTCCAGAGTCAGACTTCTAGTGCATTTGACCAGGTTTTCAATATATATTTCAGTATTCAGTTCAACATGTTATCTTCATGAGTAGTACTTGGTAATTGTATTCAGTTTAACTTTTCAGTATGTTTCAGTTTTCACATTCTTGCTCAACTATTCTTTGTTCAGCTTATGTATTTGTTCATCTTAGTATCTATATCCTACATGCTCAGTACATTCCAAGTACTGACGCATACTCTGCGCTACATCATTTCATGATGTAGGTTTAGGTACTCAACATTCAAATCGCGCTTAGATCGATTCACGGTCCGCATTCAGCAGCCTCAGTGGTGAGTCCTCATACTTCGAGGACAATAGACATGCCTTTATTTTAGTCTTTACTTTCAGTTTCCAGTTTTGTTAGAGTTAGCTGGGGGCATGTCCCGGTAACTGAACTTAGTTAGAGGTTTTTCAAACATAGTAATCGAATCAGCTCAGATTGTTTAGTCTATCTTTCAGTTGTTATTAAACTCTTAGTATGGTTTATAAATTCATACTAGTTGGGATTTTCCCATTTTTCAATTATATATTGATTAGGCTTTCGCATAGTTTATGTCTTATTCAGTTATTCTCAGTATGCTTGATATATGCTAGACACAAGGTTAGCTTGGGGTTACTCGTGATCTTAGGTTCCTTGTTACGTCAAATGGGTAGCCTTAGGGCATGGCAAACTTGGTATCAGAGCATTAGGTTCAAGAGTCCTAGGATGTCTGAAAGCCACACTAAGTAGAGTCTCTTTCATGGGTGTGAAGTGTACCACATCTATGAGAGGGAGGCTACAAAGTGTTTCAAGAAAATTTCACTTTATTTTTATATTTATTGTGCGTAGGTATGATCCAACTTCTCCTTTATAATCCATCGTTATGCATTTTAGATCATGCCTCCTCGTAGAGCTAACACACGAAATGCATTAGCATTCAATGCTATGCAGTTCCTCCAGTCCTGAACCATGAGGTTACGAATGCAGAATTTTGGAATGCGATCCAGCTCTTGGCTCAGAGTGTGGCCAATCAGAATAATCATTAGGTCTTAGTTCTTACTAACACCAATGTGGATCAGCTGTAGCTAGGGTTCGAGATTTTGTTCAAATGAATTCTCCTGATTCTAGGGTCGAATGTTGGTGAGGACCCACTGAACTTCATTGATGAAGTTAAGAAAATCCTTGGAGTAATGCAAGTGACTGGAACTGAGAGTGTTGAGTTGGCATCCTACCAACTTAAGGACATAGCTCATATCTGGTTCACTCAGTGGAAAGATAATAGGGGTGTAGATGCAGCTCCTGTGACTTGGGATTATTTTACTGGAGCATTCCTAGACAGGTTCTTCCCAATGGAGTTGAGAGAAGCTAAGGCGCAAGAGTTTCTGAATTTGAAGCAGGGTTCAATGTTAGTCCAAGAGTATGGGTTGAAGTTCACTCAGCTTTCCAGGTATGCCCCACATATGGTTGCCGATTCAAGGGCATAAATGAGTAAGTTCTTGTTTGGGGTATCCGATCCGGTGAAGACTGAGTGCAGGAATGATATGGTTCTAAGGGATATGGATATCTCTAGATTAATGACTCACGCTCAGCAGATTGAGGGAGATAAGCTTAGGGAATTTTCTAAGGATAACAAAAAGGACATAATAGGAAACTATGAATACTCACAACAAAAGTTGGATAGTGGGAATCGATCACAGTTTCAGCAGAGGTCTACAGCCCTATGATGAGTCCACAAATTGGACTCATTTAGGGATTTATTTTGATAATAATAGTGTCCTCAAATGCTTATTTTGTCTAAATGTATGATGAAAACTCTTAAGTTTCAGGTATTTGAAGTTTTAGTGAAAGAATGGAAACTTAGGCGCAAAAAGGAGCAAAAAGGCTGAAAAGAATGATGAAGCTGAAGCCCGAGCATCGCCAAGCACACTTGGCGATTCGCCGAAGGGATTTACTCCGCCCTTTGTTACAGTACGCGAAGCCCTGAAGGAGAAGGATCAAAAAGGTGATGAAAGAAGCAATCGACACTTCGCCGAATAGTTCCTCGAAGAAGTACTATACCTCCCAATGGTCCAGAATGTGATGGTGTTGAAGGCAAGCACGAAACGGCGATGAGACAAACGAAGGGTGAGTCGCCGAAGTCATTCGACGACATCGACTAACTTCGCAGAAAGATCCACCAGCGCTATTTTCTAAAGTCTATAAATACTGAACTTATTATTATTTTTAAGTGTTAAACTTTTATTTTAATTTCCAGAATATAATAGTACTTTTTAGATATTTTCTCTCAAGTTTGGAGAGGGTTTTTGGGAACTTGAAGAAAGGAGTTCATCTTCTCCAAGTTGGAAGTGAGTCTTCTCTATTCTTCTTCCTTTGCTTAAATTAAGGTTTAATTTATTATACCCATTTGATTTTACTATCATTTTAGGTGTATTTTGTTATTTCTTGATATGTGGCTAAAACCCCCCATTTTTGGGGTGTGATTTAGCAAATATGTGTTGATATTATTGTTGGGTCTTGCTTGCTGATAGGTTAGATGTAGTTTAATGGTGATTTCACCTACTGGTTTTGGTTTAATCTAAAGGGTTTGTAGTTGCAAATACAAAGTCACTCATGTGTTTTCGGCTTGCCCGAGAGGGAGGTCGTGAAACCAATACCACTAGACTGATGGCCAAAGGAGTGGGTCGACATGAGGTTCAGCGCAAGAGGGTGAAACCTAGTCCCATATCCTAACACTCAGCTCGAGAGAGTGAGTGGGGTAAGGTGTAGGCTGGTCTTCATGCGGCAAATGGGTGTCCGAGAGGAACACATTTGAAACGGGGTAAGTTTCCCAAGAGGGAACTTATTTCCATTTAAAGCTTAGCCTAGTCACTATTATCTTACAAATTTCTTGTCAAAAGCATGTACCCAACTATTTATCTCAAGTTGTATTGTGGTCACACCCCAAGAATATTTCCCCATACTTGATTTTTTTTGTTAATTTTTGCTGCTTTCACTACTTGTAACAAAACCCCAAAATTGATATTTGACACTTTCGTGTCACCCCCTTTAATTTACTATGTTTTTAATCGTTAATGTCTTTAGCTACGACTAGTTAGAGCTTAATTTTATTTTTCTATCAATTCTCAAAACCACTCCCTTGGGACATGACCCCAACCATTAGTTGGGTTACTATACTATCGACGATCGTAGACACTCATACAGTAGGTTAGTGTCGTTGGTCACGATAAGCATCAAAATGGCACCGCTGCCGGGGAATGGTGTTATTTGGGAATTCGTAGTTAAATATTTTTTTTTATTCTTTCTAGTTTTAGTGCTACTAATCTAAATTGTAGTTTTGTTTTGCTAGTTTGAATATCAAAGCAGGGAACTAAGGATGGAAAACTATTATGGATACCACACGGATCATCCCCTTTTGAAACTATTGAACCTCAGGAAGAACTTCCTAACCTTCAAACAGGAAGGGGATGAGACTATTCAGGAAATATGGCTGAAGTTTCAAGCAGTGCTGCACCCATGCCCATCTCATGGGATGACAAACAAGGGGCTATTGGAGTGCTTCTACAGGGGTCTAGGACCCGAGAATAGAGATATAGTTGATCAACTTTGTGAGGGAGGAATGCTACACCAGCCCTATGAAGTTGTAGCAAAACTCCTTGATGGAATAGTAGAAGCCAACAAAAGAGCCAAAAAGAAGTAGGAGTGGGACGCACTAGCTACCCAGTTGAATGCTCTATTTACCAGAGTCACAGAATTGGAAGCACAAGCCATGGGGAAAGAAAAGCACTCCTCCCTTCGAGAATGTAGGCATGGGAAGAAACAGAGAGGTATACAGGATGATGAAGCCCTGTCACTCATTCAACAAAACATTGAAGCATATGAGAAGATGTTGAATGAGATGAAGGAAAATGTTGAAATGCTAAACGAAGTGCCAGACTCTCACTCCATGACAATTTAACTCCAGGTTGCTCAAATCACCCATTTAATGACGGGTCACTATCCTCCGTTCGCCGAAGATTCACCTGAATACACCATGGGTGATTCTGAGGACGAAGAGTAGTCTTTGACTTGCGTCATGCCGCGACGTTAACTCAGGCGTTGTTTGTGACGCAACCCAAAACCCCATATTACCTTATATTGGCGTACTAGTAAAATAATAATGTCTTAGTTTTATCGACTGAAGTGTAATAGGTGTCAGAGAGGTGCATAATGGCGAGCAGCAGATCCAGTTGGCAAGTGGCCGAAGAAGTCGGCGATTAAATCTATTCTGTCATTTCATTCTAGATATCTTCAAAATTTGGAGTCTGTAAAACTTGGCGAGTTCAGGACAGTTTTGGCGAATCACCCACCTGATCGGCGACCCAGATGGTCACCGCCGTTTGAACATCCACAACTGCTAAAAAGTTCTATAAAACTCGGCGAAGTAAAAATTTGTTCGGCGAAGCATCGAATCACTCAGAAACCAAAACTCGACCACAGAATGGGAACGAACTGGATAAGCTGCAGGCCAACGCACAAAAAGGGCAGCTGATTAATCACTCGAGAGCGTGGGTGGAAGATATGTGCACTGGAATGCTAAGAAAAACTGTACAGAGCTTGATGAATCACTCGGCAATGCACCAAATGTCTCCAACATGCCTTCTTCTTTACGCGACATCTGTTGAAGGACTCTAACTCGAAACAGCTGCCTAATCAGGATTATTCTCTAGCCCTATCTCTGTCTTTCTTTAATTTGACCTCTGGATTATTGTTATACATTTGAGGACAAATGATTTTATCTGTGGTGGAGTGAGGCCCACCTTGTTGCTTGTTTCGGATACCTGTGTTTTGTATATATTTGGGTTGTTTGTTTATAATTGTGTAAATAACTGCTTTGCGATTGTTTGAGCTTGTGGCTCCGTTTACTTTTAATTGCAAAATGATTTTGACCCTTCCAAAAAAATTTGAATTTTTCGCACTTTTTTGCCACCCCTCGTGAGTTGAATGTGGCTGTTCTTTTGCAAAAATTTAAGTCTCAGTTTCGATCAATACCGATGACTTGAATAGTGCTCTTAATTGAACGAACATGAATGTATGGCTACGATGAGGCCAAATAAAGTTGCATAGACAATATGTGAACTGTTTGCATCACGTTGTGATTAGCCATTTATCGAAGTGATTCTCTTGTTATGACCGTTGCACACTAGAGAAAGTGTGTAGTTTTGCTTAACTTAAGTGTCGATGCCTTGTGTGATTAGCTTTCTTTGGAACCATGCATGAATAAACATAGAATTTGCCCTATTAGTCTGATTGATTTAGAAAGGTGTCCTCTTGATATGATCTTAGGCAACTTTAAAGAGTGTGAGCCAAATTTGACATATACCTCTTTTGTGGCCTATCCGTTAGTGTGTGAAACTCTTTTGAACACCCTTTGAGCCTTACCTTTCTTTGGAAGAACCTTGATGAACCCTATAACTCACTTGACCCACTACCTATAACCCTCTTAATTTGTGGTTTAGTGAATAGCCAACTTAGGCCAAAAGCCTAAGTTGGGGGTGTGGTGAAAAGGAAAAGGAGAGGTCAAGAAGTGCAGGAAAAGTCCCCCTTAACCCATGGTGTTGCAGGACAGTGGAAACCCCTTCAATTCAATTAAAAAAAGAAAAAAAAATGTGGAATAAGGTACGAAGGAAATCGGTTTTCCAAGCAATCCATGAAGGTGAATAAACAGGTGACTTAGAAGCACTACAAAGAGAATCAATAAAGGAAAAGAAGGGAATGCCCTGAGAATACCACATCCCACGAGGAAGGAGCCACTGAGCCTAAATGACAATACCTTTGCACTCATCCCCATTACAAGCCTTAGAAAGACCTTTTTGATCTTGAGTAAGCCGAATCAAAAGTCGATTGGAAAATAAGGGCAAACCTATGGGTGAAAACATGCATTGTGTTCCTCTTTTTTAGTATGCGCATTGTATTTTATTCCTGATCTTGAATTGATTAACCTCTGTGTTTGAATATGGAATCATTATTCATGTGAGGGCATTTAGATACTTTTTGTCCAGCTTGAACTCGCATAAGTAGCAAGTATTGCGAGCATGAGAATCTCTGGTAATGGTATGTCACAACTTGAATCTTTGAATGCACATTTGATCTTTGCATAAGTAATTTGAATCTTGTTGTGTATGTTCATGATTGAGTCTTGTGCAGCACTGTTTGAGACATCCTTTTTGAACGGCTCAACTTGAGTTTGCTTGAGGACAAGCAAAAGTCTAAGTTGGGGGTGTTGATGAGTCCACAAAATTGGACTCATTTATGGCATTATTTTGATAAGAATAGTGTCCTCGAATGCATATTTTGTCTAAATATCTGATGAAAACTCTTAAGTTTCAGGTATTTGAAGTTTTAGTGAAAGCATTGACACTTAGGCACAAAAAGAAACAAAAAGGCTGAAAAGAACGACGAAGAAGAAGCCCGAGCATCGCCAAGCACACTTGGCAATTTGCCGAAGGGATTTACTCTTCCCTTTGTTCCAGTACGCAAAACCCTGATGGAGAAGGATAAAAAAGGCAATGAAAGGAGCAGTCGACGCTCCACCGAATAGTTCCGCTAAGCAGTACTATACCGCCCAATGGTCCAGAATGTGAAGTTGCTGAAGGCAAGCACGAAACGACAATGAGACAAACGAAGGGCGAGTCGCCGAAGTCATTCGGCGACATCGACTAACTTCGTCGAAAGATGCGCCAGTGCTATTTTTTGAACTCTATAAATACTGAACTTATTATTATTTTTAAGTGTCAAACTTTTCTTTTAATTTCCAGAATAGAATAGTACTTTTAGATATTTTCTCTCAAGTTTGGAGAGGGTTTTTGGGAACTTGAAGAAATGAGTTCATCTTCCTCAAGTTGGAAGTGGGTCTTCTCTATTCTTCTTTCTTTGTTTAAATTAAGGTTTAATTTATTATACCCATTTGATTTTTCTATCATTTTAGGTGTATTTTTTTATTTCTTGATGTGTGGCTAAAAACCCCATTCTTGGGGTGTGATTTAGCAAATATGTGTTGATATTATTGTTGGGTCTTGCTTGCTGATAGGTTAGATGTAGTTTAATGGTGATTTCACCAAGTAGTTGTGGTTTAATCTAAAGGGTTTGTAGTTGCAAATACAAAGCCACTCATGTGTTTTCGGCTTGCCCGAGAAGGAGGTCGTGAAACCAAGACCACTAGACTGATGGCCTAAGGAGTGGGTTGACATGAGGTTCAGCCCGAGAGGGTGAAGCCCAGTCCCATATCCTAACACTCAACTCAAGAGTGTGAGTGGGGTAAGGCATAGGTTGGTCTTCATGCGGCAAATGGGTGTCCGAGAGGAATGCATTTGAAACGGGGTAAGTTGCCCGAGAGGGAACTTATTTCCATTTAAAGCTTAGCCTAGTCACTATTATCTTACAAATTTCTTGTCAAAAGCATGTACCCAACTATTTATCTCAAGTTGTATTGTGGTCACACCCCAAGAATATTTCCCCATACTTGATTTTCTTGTTAATTTTTGCTGCTTTCACTACTTGTAACAAAACCCCAAAATCAATATTTGACACTTTCGTGTCACCCCTTTAATTTACTATGATTTTAATCGTTAATGTCTTTAGCTACGACTAGTTAGAGCTTAATTTTATTTTTCTATCAATTCTCAAAACCACTCCATTGGGACACGACCCCAATCTTTAGTTGGGTTACTATACTATCGACGACCGTAGACACTCATACTGTAGGTTAGTGTCGTTGGTCATGATAAGCATCACCCCAAAACCATCATCAGCTAGTGCTCCATCCCCCAGGTTTCGACAGGATCAGAAAGGTAGGGCATCAATCATTAGGTCTCAGGAAAGTGCTTCAGGTAACATGAACTTCCCAACTTGTCCAAAGTATGGTAAGAACCATCCGGGCGAGTTAGATGGGTGTTTTGGGTGTGGTCAGTCAGGCCATAGGTTGAAGTATTTCCCTTCTTCGAGTCAGGGCAAGGAGGTAACAACAATACGGCTCAATTCCAGCTCCAACAGGCTGCCCAACTCAGCAGGGTGCTTCATCTGGTACAGGTAGCGGTCAGGGCCAGAATAGGTTGTATGCTCTTCAGGCTCGTCGGGATCAGGAAGATTCTCCTGATGTGGTCACTAGTACGTTATGAGTCTTTCATTTAGATGTTTATGCATTGATAGATCTAGGGAATAAACTATCTTTTGTAACTTTTTATATAACAATAAACTTCGGTCTCAGTCCAGAAACTCTCTCAGAACCCTTCTTAGTATCTACTCCAGTTGGTGACCCAGTTATAGCTAGACGGGTATACAGAAATTGCCCTGTCATAGTCTCTCAGAATGTCACCTCAGCAGATCTTGTAGAGTTAGAAATGGTAGATTTTGATATGATTCTAGGCATGGATTGGATACTTTCCTGTTATTCCTTAGTCGATTGTAGAACTAGGATCGTTCGATTTCAGTTTCCAAACGATCCAGTCTTAGAGTGAAGGGTAGTAGCTCAGTGCCTATGGGTTGATTTATCTCTTACCTTAAGGCTAGAAAGATGATTTCCAAAGGTATGTCTATCATCTTGTTCGGGTTAAGGATTCAAACTCTGAAACCCCAACTCTTGAGTCAATCCCAATAGTAAATAAGTTTCAAAAGTATTTCCAAAAAATCTTCCTGGAGTTCATCCCGAAAGGGAAATCGACTTCGGGATAGATCTCCTTCCAGATACCCAACCCATTTTGATTCCTCCATATAGAATGGCTCCATCCGAGCTTGAGGAATTTAAAGAGCAATTGAAAGACATTCTAGATAAGGGCTTCATCAGACCTAGTATCTCTCCATGGGGTGCTCCAGTATTGTTCGTGAAAAATAAATATGGTTCTCTCAGACTGTGCACTGACTATCAGCAATTGAACATTGTTACAATAAAATATAAGTATCCCATCCCGTGGATTGATAACTTGTTCGACCAACTTCTGGTGCTAGTTACTTTTCTAAGATATACCTCAAATCCAACTATCATCAGCTTAGAGTCAGAGATAGTGACATTCCGAAGACAGCTTTCTGAACCCGTTAGGGTCATTATGAATTTGTAGTTATGTCTTTTGGACTAACAAATGCTTTCGCAACTTTCATGGATTTAATGAAAAATGTGTTCAAACACTATTTGGACTTGTTCGTCATCATCTTTATGGATGATATCCTTATTTATTCTTGGAATGAGGAGGAGCATGCGGCTCATCTGAGAGTTGTTCTGCAAACTCTCAAGGATCACCAGCTATTCACTAAGTTTAGTAAATGTAAATTCTGGTTACTGTCCGTCGCTTTCCTTGGTCATGTGGTATCCAACAAAAAGATCAGAGTGGATTCACAAAAAATTGAGGTAGTACAACACTTGCCCAGACCTACCTCTCCAACAGATATAAGAAGTTTCTTGGGTTTGACCGGGTATTACATGAGGTTTGTTGAAGGATTTTCAATCATAGCTTCCCCATTGACCAAGTTGACTCATAAAAAGGTCAAGTTTCAGTGGTTAGATGAGTGTGAGAAAAGCTTCTCAGAACTGAAGACTAGGTTGATGACAAGTTTCAGTGGTTAGATGAGTATGAGAAAAGCTTCTCAAAACTGAAGACTAGGTTGATGACAACTTCATCTTGACCCTATCAGATTGTTCTGATGGTTATGTTATTTATTGTGATGCATCTAGGGTCGGCCTAGGTTGTGTGTTGATGTAGCGAGGTAAGGTCATAGCTTATGCTTTTAGACAACTTAAGGTCCATGAGAAGAACTACCCGACTCATGACCTCGAGCTTGAAGCTGTAGTATTTGCCCTAAAGATTTGGAGACACTACTTGTATGGTGTTCATGTTGATGTATTCACAAATCATAAGAGCCTTTAGTATGTGTTCACCCAGAAATAGTTGAATCTTTATCGAAGGAGAGCCCATTCAGCTGACGTGAGGGCTACCATACTTGAGAGAGAAATCCCATGGATGATATAGAGTGCCATCATTGCTGCACTAACCCCCCTTCAGACTTCTATTGACAATCTCACCACGAGAGTTGAGGCTTATGAGAGCAGGAAGGGGGAGACCTCCGAAGTTACGACTTTGAAAGCCGAAGTTGCTGATCTGAGAAAGGACATAGACTATCTTAAGTCTACTGACTTCACCTCATTACTAGAGGCTGTATATGATATGGATGCTCCTGAGACTTTAGAGATTCCTCCGGCTACCACTCGAAATGTGCATAGGGATGATGCAGCAATTGAGGAGTCGGATGCAGAGACCAAAAAGAAGTTGATAGAGATCAGAGAGGAGAGTATATATGGAGATTTGCCAGATCTTGAGAAGACGATCATGCAGTTGGTGATCCAGATATCGCTGACAAAGACGTCCATGGAAGCTCTTAGTGCAGCTACTGTTCATTCTGAGGTGACTCCGGGCACTGATGCCCAAGTCCAAACTGATTCATTGGGCATTGATGCTGACACAGATGGAGCGACTAAGTAGATAAGATCCCTTCTTTATCTCCCTCTCCGTCTTACTTTTATTTTGACTCATGGATATTATTATTTGCATTTGAGGACAAATGACTTCATTTGTGGTGGGGTGAGGCCCACATTTTGTGAATATTAGTTTTGTTTATATATTTGGGTTTTGAGATATAATTGTGTTTTACACTGCTTTTGTGGATGATTGAGCTTGTGGCTCCTTGTTTTAAATGATAAATGATTTTCGGACCCTTCCGAAGAAAAACTGTACCACCTCTTATTTGTGATTAAATGTGGTTGTTCTCTTGCAAATTTGAGTATCTGTTTTGATCAATACCAATGACTTGAATAGTGCTCATAATCAAACAAAAATGAATGCGCGGGTACGATGAGGCCAAATGAAGTTATATAGACAATATGTGAACTCTTTGCATCTCGTTGTGACTAGCTAAGTATTGAATTGAGTCTCTTGTGATAAACATTGCACACTAGAGAAAGTGTGGAGTTTTGTTTGTCATTGGTGTGAATGCCTTGTGTGATGAGCTTACCGTGAACCATGTGTGATGACACCTAGAATTTGCCATGTTGGTCCGGTTGACTAAGTGATGCAATCTCTTGATATGATCTTAGGCAATTTTGAATAGTGTGAAATAATTTGATATTATAACTCTTTTGTGGCCTACCTTGTGAGTGTGTGAACCCTGTTTGAACACCATTTGAGCCTTAACCTTTTCTTGGAAGAAACTTGATGAAATTGTAACCCTTCTTGATCCATTACCCATAATCCTCATGACTTGTGGTTTGTTTGAATAGCCAACTTAGGCCAAAAGCCTAAGTTGGGGGTGTGGTATAAAGAAAAGGTAAATCAAGAAGTGTGTGGTATAAAGAAAAGGTAAATCAAGAAGTGCAAGAAAGTTCCCTTTGACCCATGGTTTTGAGAAAAATGGAACCCCTCCATACAAAAAAAGAAGAGAAAAAGAAGAAAAGAATGAAAAAGTTGTGGAATAAAGTTGTGAAAATACAAAGAAAATGGGGTTTCCAACCGTCCATGGAAAGTGAATAATGGAATGGCTTGTGAGCACGAATGAAAGTGATGAAGAATAGGAAATGAAGAGTTGTTCACACCACATTTCATGAGGATTGCAACCATTGAGACTAAATGACCATACATTTGAACTCAGCCCCATTACAAGCCTTGGAAAGACCCTTTTGATCTTGAGTGAGCTGAAGCAAGTGTTGATTGGAAAATACGGGCAAACCTATGGGTGAAGTCATGCATTGTGTTCATTTTTATGAGTGTGAACGTTGCATTTGATTCCGGAGCTTTAAATTATGAACCATTGTGTGTGAATATGAAATCATTGTTTGTGTGAGGGCATTTGAGTACCTTTGTTGAGCTTGAACTTGCATTTGAAACAAGTAGTGTGAGCTTGAGATTCTTTGATAATAGTAAGTCACAACTTGAATCTTTGAGTGCACAATTGATCTTTGCATAGGTAAGTTGAGTCTTCTTGTGTGCATTCATGATTGAGTCTTGTGTAGCACTGTTTGAGACATCTTTTTTGAACTGTTGAACTTGGGGGTGTTCATGAGTCCATGATTTGGACTCATTTAGGGCTTTATTTTAATAGATTTAGTGTCCTCAAATGCATATTTTGTGTCAATAACTGATATAAATCCTTGAATTTTAAGTATTTGGATTGAGGAACAAAGCATGGACATTATTGAGCAAAAAGGAACAAGGCAGCTAAAAAAATGAAGAAAAGAAGGCCTGAGGATCGCCTAACCCATTGGGCGAGTCACCGAATGGCTATTGTCTCACGTAATGTTCTAGTGTGCTAATCCCTAAAGAAGAAAATCAAGTCGGCGATACAAAGTAGCAGTTGGTGAGTCGCCGAACGGTTCCGCGATGCAGTGTCATATCACCCAAAGTTTTAAAACTTGAAGATGCTGAAGGACAAAGCAAAAAGGCGATGGAATTGACCATAGGGCGGATCACCGAGTGGATCGACAATCTCGACTTATTGCGCCAAATGGTTCTTCGCAGAACATTTTTAGGCGACTATAAATACGTTTTTAAATTATTAGTTTAGTATCCAGTTTTAGAATTTATCATTGTTATTATTCAGTTTTCAAGTGGAGAGCTGAGAACTGAGTTACTGAAGACAATATTTCCTTAGCTTTGAAGATTTGAAGATTTCCATTTCTGAGTAATTGGAAGTGGGTGTTGAAGATTCTTCATCTTAGACCTTTGTAAAGACTATCAATCCTACCCAGTTGATGTAAACACAACTTGGTAACGATTTTTACCGTTTTATGATGTCTAGCTAAAACCCTAATTCTCAGGGTGTGATTATGTGATTATGGGTTGATTTAGCTGCTGGGTATTGTTAATTGATAGTGTAAATGTTGTTTAAAAGTAATTTCGTTCAGTAATTGTGGTTGAAATTAATGGGTTGTAGTTGCAAAAAGAATCCTAACTTCGTGTTTTTGGCTTGCTCGAGAGAGAGGTTTTAAAACCAAGATTTCTGAATCGATGGTCTGTGGGTATTAGGGTGTCATGGATTCAGCTCGAGAGAGTAAACCCTAAACCCTTTTCCACACATTCAGCTCGAGAGAGTGAAGGCACTAAACTGTAGGCTGTTCTTAATTGCTGCTTATTGGTGTTCGAGAGAAACCAATTTGATTTAGGGTAAATTGTCCGAGAGAAAGTTTATCCCCACTAAAGTCTAGCTTAGTCACTGATTTACAATTGTTTACTATTAATTGCAATTATCGGGTTGTCTACCTTAGACCATAATCCAATCACATCCCAAGAACCCGTCTCCATATTTGCTATTTTACATATTATTTGTTGTTTTAGTTGTTAATTGAAACCAAATCCCCCTGATATTTGACACTTGTGTCACCCATAACTTGAACAATGCTTTTATTCATAAATGTTTTTAGCTATGATTGACTTGAGCATATTCATGCTTTTCTATTGATTCTCATCTATGTACCACTCCCTTGGGACTTGACCCCAACTCAGATAGTTGGGTTATATTACTATTGAATGATCGCTGGTACTTAGTATTGGGCGATATGGCACTGCATCGCAGAACCGTTCGCCGACTCGCCGACTGCTCCTTTCTATCACCGACTTGATTTTTTCCTTCAGGGCTTGGCACACTGGAACATTAGGTGAGACAATAGACATTCGGCGACTCACCTAATGGGTTAGGCGATCCTCAGGCCTTCTTTTCTTCGTTCTTTCAGCTGCCTTTTGCTCAATAGTGTCCATGTTTTGTTCCTCTATCCAAATACCTAAAATTCAAGGATTTACATCAGTTATTGGCACAAAATATACATTTGAGGACACTAAATCTATTAAAATAAAGCCCTAAATGAGTATAAACTGTGGACTCATCAACACCCCCAACTTAAACTTTTGCTTGTCCTCAAGTAAAACCCAAGTTCAGCAGTTCAAAAAGGATGTCTCAAACCGTGCTACACAAGATTCAATCATGAATGCACATAAGAAGACTCAACTTACTCATGCAAAGATCAATTTTGCTCTCAAAGATTCAAGTTGTGACTCACCATTATCAAAGAATCTCAAGCTCACACTACTTGCTTCAAATGTAAGTTCAAGCTGAACAAAGGTACTCAAATGCCCTCACACAAAGGATGATTCCATATTCACACACAATGGTTCACAATTTAAAGCTCCGAAAGAAAATGCAACGCTCACACTCAGAAGGATGAACACAATGCATAACTTCACCCATAAGTTTGCCCATATTTTCCAATCAACGCTTGCTTCAGCTCACTCAAGATAAAAAAGGTCTTTCCAAGGCTTGTAATGGGGCTGAGTGGAAAGGTATGGTCATTTAGGCTCAATAACTTCTATCCTCATGAAATATGGTGTGAACGACACTTCCTTTCCTTTTCTTCCTCATTTTCATTCATGCTCCAAAGTCACCCATTATTCATCTTCCATGGACTGTTAGAAACCTCATTTCTTTTTGCATTTTCCAACTTTATTCCACAACTTTTTCATTCTTTTCTTCTTTTCCTCTATTCTTTTTCTTTGTATGGAGGTGTTACATTTTTCTCAAAACATGGGTAAAAGGAGACTTTCTTGCACTTTTTGATTTACATTCTCTTTTCACCACACCCCCAACTTAGGCTTTTAATTCAAACAAATCACAAATCATGAGAATTATGGGTAATGGATCAAGAAAGGTTATGTTTTCATCAAGTTTCTTCCAAGAAAAGGTTAAGGCTCAAGAGGTGTTCAAACGGAATTCACACACTCGCAAGGTAGGCCACAAAAAGAGGTATAATGTCAAATTGTTTCACACTCTTCAAAGTTACCTAATATTATATCAAGAGATTGCATCACTTAGTCAACCGGACCAACGGGGCAAATTCTAGGTGTCATCACACATGGTTCACGGTAAGCTCATCACACAAGACATTGACACCAAAGTCAAACAAGTCTCCACACTTTTGCTAGTGTGCAATGTTCATCACTAGAGACTCAATTCGATACTTGGTTAGTCACAACAAGATCCAAAGAGTTAACATATTGTCTATGCAATTTCATTTGGCCTCATCGTAGCAGCGCATTCATTTTTGTTCGATTATGAGCACTATTCAAGTCATCGGTATTGATATAAACAAATACTCAAATTTTCAAGAGAACAACCACATTTAGTCACAAACAAGAGGTGGCAGATTTTTTTTTCCCGGAAGGGTCCAAAAATCATTTATCATTTAAAACAAGGAACCACAAGCTCAATCATCCACAAAAGAAGTGTAAAACACAATTATATCTCAAAACCTAAATATATACACAAAACAAGAGAGTCACAAAAGTTCACACAAAAGGTGGGCCTCACCCCACCACAAATAAAATTAATTTTTCTCAAATGCAAACAAAAATATCCAAAAGTCAAAATAAAAGTAAGACATAGAGGGAGGTAAAGAAGGGATCCTATCTACTTAGTCACTCTGTCTGTTTGGGCATCAGTGCCCGGTGCATCAATCTAGACTTGGGCCCCAGTGCCCGGTGTCACCTTAGAAGGAACAGTAGTTGCACTAGGATCAACCAGGGGTATATCCGCCAAAGAAGCTTGCACAACTGCATCTACCAAGGCCTCCTCAGTCTCAGTAAGGCCCTCATACGAAGCTTCCTCAGCTACCTCAAGCAACTCCTCATTTGTTTCCGCCTCAAACTCAGGATCATCTGCCTCCTCAACTTTAACCTCATCTCCGGTGGAAGTCGGAGGCATATCTGGTGCATCTGGGATCTCCACCGTCCCGAAGATCATAGACATGTCGATGGACTTCAGCTGATCCACATCGCTCCTCAACACAACAATTATGGCATTTAAATCCGTCAACTCCTCGGTGGCCCCTTGGCCACGCTTACACACCGTAATCCTAGCCGTAAAAGCATCAATGGTAGCGCTTGATGGTGTCACAACATCAGCAAGGGCAGTATGAATCTTGTTCGGAATGGAGGCCTCGAGTCTGGCAGCCCGAAGATCGACAGAATGGTCAAGCTGCTCCATCCGGAGTAATGAAGCCTAAGTGAGCAGGGTCCGGGAGATAGTAGCAGCAGCAGGTCTAGGAGGCAGTGTAGAAGCAGAAGAACTTGGAGTGTTAGAAGGTACAACAAAAGAAGTACGTAAATGCACAGGAGTCGGAGTAGGCAAATAAGCCTCTTCTTGTCCCTCATGACTATCTCCTGTTGTATAATCATCCCCAGATTTAGCCTCGTCCCATCAATGATGCAGCCTAGACAGACTGTTGTGGCAAGGTGGATAATAGACTCGCTTTGGGAGGGCATGACTGTGCTACTAATGAAGCCAAACCAATACCTTGCTACTACATTGAAGTCTTTCTTTTCTATTGGAGCCCCTACCTCCAACCACTTCGGAGTGCCATCAGATATCAATGGAGCTAACAACTTCTTCATTTTGTCCAGCGTCTTTGTCCTGATCATATGCAGGCAGTCATATTCAAGTCTCGTAGTTCACTCTAGGACAACATTAGTGGTAGGAAAATCGCATTGCACCCTCTTCCCCTGGACAACTACATAGTCAACCGGTTTAAATACTGCTGCCTGCTTCTTTCTTTGTGGTATCAAGGAACTGTACGCACTGTAGAACTCCCTAACCAAGCTTGGAATATACGGGCCACGGGGCTTTGTGAAGAGCTGGAACTTATGAGACTTCAGACAACTCATAATATCGGGGTACCTATCAATCACCCAATCCGTGGACAGACGCTTCTTCTCCTCAGTCTTTAATCTGCTCATAGACTTGGGGGAAGGACCCTAAACTGTTGGTGCAAGCACCACTACTTGTGCTGGAACTGGAGGAGAAGAAGTAGTGGGCTGAAGAGTTCTGATCCTAGACGAATCATTCATCCATTCTGAACGCAGCTCCACCATTTGTGCTGCTACCAGCTCATCATCATCAGAAGCTACAGTCTGAGGCTCCTAGTGCTCACCCTTACTCTCAGAAGTGGTGAGGTGAGTAGCATATATGCCGTCACTATCGGAGATGGACTCCGAAGACGCTGGTGCTTTTCCTTTGCCTTTTCCCTTCCCACCAGATGTGGGAAGTTTGGTGGCTTTAGCCCTGGATGCAGCTGCATCCTCATTTAGTGCTATCCCCTTTGCCTTCTTTCGGGGTGGCATGTTTCTACCTGCAACCTTTGGTTTAGCCATGTTTGCAAAACATCGGGAAACAGTAAGAAATATTTCAATGAAAAGCACAGCAGAATAATTGCAGACAGACTCACCGAATAACTTTGGCGTGCTAGATTGGGCTCGTCGAAAGGATTGACTCAAAATTCTCAGAAAAAAATTGACAAGTCGGTGATGGGAAAACCTTTGGTGAGCAAGGATTAGCCCGACAAAAGTTACAGTGCAATTTAAGCTACAAGGGTGCAGACAAAGGGCGATCAAGAAGACTTTTGGCGAGTCGTCGAGTGCCTTTGGCGACCTCAAGCTTCTCGCCGAAAGTTACAGAATCAAACTACTCATTTTGCATGGAATTAAAGGCGTGATGGGGACCTTCGGTGAACCGTCGAGTGGTTCGGCGAGCTCGACCATGCTCGCCAAACGACCCAACGTGCCTACTTTCAACCCAACTTCTCGAATTCAACCCCGCAACCCCTGAAAACAAAATCAAAGCATGCACTAGTTAAATTGAAGCAAGACCTATAACACCCATTACCCCGGGATACTCAGACTTCTCTCGGTTTTGCCAAAGTTGGCCAATTGACGACTTTCGCCCTTATGAATGATGTCACCCGCTCTATCATTGGGCAAATTACGTCATTTGGCACAAATTCAGGTTACTCAGACTTCACCCAATTAAACTTAACAACATGCAAGCACAACCCCACAAAAGTATAACCAATTTTAAGGCATAAAATTATGAGAATCTAACAATATCATCAATACGGGCAAAATAGTCAAATTAAAACAGGCAATCATACACACTAATCCTATCAGAGAGGCCCAACACACTTCAACACGATAAAATTATTGTAGATGAGTACAAATTTGATAAAAATAAACTCAGGGTTTGGAAAACCAACCTTTAATATAGATTAAAATAATATTGAAATGCTAGGCGGCAAAGTAATCCCAATCCGAGCACAAATCAACGACTAAAATAATATAGAAATGAAAAAATATAGAAACTGAAGTGCGGGTGTGAGTTCGTGAAGTTCGAAAGTGAGGGAAAGTGAAAGAGTTGGAAGTTTAAACCTTTGGCCTTTTAAAAACCATCCAGTTCTCGCCCATACGGTGACATTAGTCGTGCTCGCCGACCCACTCGGCGACATGCCGAGTGGTCACTTCCCTCGCCGAGTGTTACAGGACCTTCAATTGTTGTGGGGGTCTAAACGGAGGATTAGATCGCAGGTCTGGGCTCGTCGAGTTTTGCAGACTCCAATTTAAATTTGTCTTGACTCCAAGGGCGGTCTAGGTCTGGGTCGCCGACCTCTTCGGCTATGCGCCGACTAGACCTTTGGCTCGCCAACCTGCCATTTTCAACCATTTTCCACACTTTGTCCTGCACATTCAGCACACCATAATTTCCAACACCTAAACTAAAACGATAAAACCTTGGGTTGCCTCCCAATAAGTGTCTTAGTTAACGTCGTGGCATGACGCATGTCCCCACTTAAGTTCCATTAGTAAGGTTTGCCTTATTTTCATAAGGAAACCCCCCTTTTTGGTTTTGGGTAGAGGTCATTCAGCACTTGGTCCATTTGGGACCCTAGTAGTTGAATGAGCATGGAATGTGAGGTTGTCATTTGGTTCAGCATCAAGACGTTTTTTCTTATCTCCTCCAACACTCTGTCATGTCCTTTAACTTTGTGTAGAATGAGTAAGAGGACCTCTTCAATTTTCCTGCCCTCTTGCTTTTTCATCTTTCGACACTCGTGAGGAGAGATGTGTATGTCCGTCTTTTTGGACAGTACCTCCAAGTCCTTGACCCTTTGGGACAAAATATCCAGGCTGACCTAACAATGTGGCCAAGTGTTGGTCCTTCTCAGTCTCCTTGTTGGTTTTGGCCACACAATCAAGGAGTTGGGCTGCGGTCTCATAGGAGTGTCGCATCAAACAGCCCGAAAAGAGTTGGTCAGCCATTATTCTATTTTCGGGGCTAAGACCCCGGTAGAAACATTCCAGAAGTAGTTTATCCAGAATCTCATGAGTTGGGCATTGCTGCAATAGGATTTTAAACCTTTGCCACAACTCATACATGGACTCACTCTCTAATTGCTCGAAATTCAGTATGTTATCCCTAAACATCATCAATTTCGAAGGAGGGTGATCCATTGGGTCACTGTTTCTACCAAATATGCTCCAAGTCTCTGCTCAAAACAGCAAGACACAAACCAAAAATAAAAATTAAGTAAGTATCACTATGACTAAAAGAACAAAATTCAACTTGATTAAAAATTCTCAACTAACACCACTCCCTGGCAGCGGCGCCATTTTGATTTCACGTATCAGAACACTTCATCCAATACTAAGTGCAAACGATCGTTCAATAGTTATATAACCCAACTATGTGAGTTGGGGTCGAGTCCCAAGGGAGTGGTACATAGATATGAATCAATAGAAAAGCATGAATATGCTCAAGTCAATCATAGCTAACAACATTTATGAATAAAAGCACGGTTCAAGTTAGGGGTGACACAAATGTCAAATATCAGGGGGATTTGGTTTCAATTATCAACTAAAACAACAAATAATATGAAAAATAGCAAATATGGAGATGGGTTCTTGGGATGTGATTGGATTATGGGCTAAGGTAGACAACCGGGTAATTGCAATTAATAGTAAACAATTGTAAATCAGAGACTAAGCTAGACTTTAATGGGGATAAACTTTCTCTCGAACAATTTACCCCGAATCAAATTTGTTTCTCTCGAACACTAATAAGCAGCAATTAAGAACAGCCTACGCTTTAGTCCATTCACTCTCTCGAGTAGAATGTGTGGAAAAGGGTTTAGGATTCACTCTCTCAAGTTGAACCCATGACAACCCAATACCCACAGACCATCGATTCAAAATTCTTGGTTTTAAAACCTCTTTCTCGGGTAAGCCAAAAACACGAAGGTAGGATTGTATTTGAAACTACAACCCATTAATTTCAACCACAATTACTGAATGAAATCACTTTTAAACAACATTTACACTATCAATTAAAAATACCCAGCAGTTAAATCAACCCATAATCACATAATCACACCCTGAGAATTAGGGTTTTAGCTAGACATCATAAAAAAGTAAAAATCGTTACCAAGTTGTGTTTCTATCAACTGGGTAGGATTGATATAGTCTTTACAAAGGTCTAAGATGAAGAATCTTCAACACCCACTTCCAATTTCTTAGAAATTGAAATCTTCAAATCTTCGAAGCTAAGAAAATATTGTCTTCAAAAACTCAGTTCTAAGCTCTAAACTTGAAAACTTAACAATAACAATGATAAATTCAAAACATTGATACTAAACTAAGAATTTAAAAATGTATTTATAGTCACCTAAAAATGTGTTGCGAAGGACCATGCGGCGCAATAAGTCGAGATCGCCGATCCATTTGGCGATTCGCCTTTTGGTCAATTCCATCGCCTTTTTGCTTTGGCCTTCAACATCTTCAAGTTCTGAAACATTGGGCGATATGGCACTGCATCGCGGAACCATTCGGCGAATCGCCGACTGCTCTTTTCTATCGCCGACTTGATTTTCTCCTTCAGGGCTTGGCACACTGGAACATTAGGCGAGACAATAGCCATTCGGTGACTCGCCCAATGGGTTAGGTAAATCTCGGGCCTTCTTTTTTTCATTCTTTCAGCTGTCTTGTTCCTTTTTGCTCAATAGTGTCCATGCTTTGTTCCTCAATCCAAATACCTAAAATTCAAGGATTTACATCAGTTATTGGCACAAAATATGCATTTGAGGACACTAAATCTATTAAAATAAAGCCCTAAATAAGTCCAAATTGTGGACTCATAAATGGCTTGAATTCCTCAAGGATTATGACATGAATTGTACCATCCATGTAAGGTCGATGTAGTGGTTGATGCACTCAGCAGGTTGTCCATGGGTTGTGTAGCACATATTGAGGAAGAAAGGAAAGATTTAGCCAAGGATGTTCACCGGCTTGTTCACTTAGAATTTTGCCTTATAGACACATTCAGATAGTGGGGTGATAGTTCAGAATGGATCAGAATCTTCATTGGTTGCAGAGGTTAAGGAAAATAGGATAGTGATCGTATATTACTTCGGTTGAAAGGTTCAGTTCATCAGCAAAAAATTGAGGTTATTTGATGCTTATCGTGACCAATGACACTAACCTACGGTACGAGGGTCTACGATCGTCGATAATATAGTAACCCAACTAAAGGTTGGGGTCGTGTCCCAAGGGAGTGGTTGCGAGAATTAATAGAAAAATAAAATTTAGTTCTAATTAATCGTAGCTAAAGACATTAACAATTAAAAACATTGTAAATCAAAGAGGGTGACACAAAAGTGTCAAATATCAATTGGGAATTTTGTCACAAGTAGTAAAAACAACAAAAATAACAAGAAAATCAAGTATGGGGAAGAGTTCTTGGGGTGTGACCACAATACAAGTTAAGATAAATCATTGGGTGCATGCTTTCGATAAGAATTTTGCAAGATAATAGTGACTAGGCTAAGTTTTATATGGAAATAAGTTCCCTCTGGGGCAACTTACCCCGTTTCAAATGCGTTTCTCTCGGACACCTATTTGCCATATGAAGGCTAGCCTACGCCTTACCCAACTCACTCTCTCGAGCTGAGTGTTAGGATATGGGACTAGGGCTCACCCTCTCGGGCTGAACCTCATGTCGACCCACTTTTTAGGCCATCAGTCTGGTGGTCTTGGTTTCGCGACCTCCCTCTCGGGCAAGTCGAAAACACATGGGTGGTTTTCTATTTGCAACTACAAACCCATTAAATTAAACCACAACCACTAGGTGAAATCACCATTAAAATACATCTAACCTATCAGCAAGCAAGACCCAACAACAATATCAACATATATTTGCTATATCACACCCCAAAAATAGGGGGTTTTAGCCACACATAAAGAAATAACAAAATACACCTAGAATGATAGTAAAATCAAATGGGTATAAGAATTAAACCTTGATTTAAGCAAAGGAAGAAGAATAAGGAAGACCTACTTCCAACTTGGGGAAGATGAACTCCTTTCTTCAAGTTCCCAAAACCCTCTCCAAACTTGAGAAAAAAATACCAAAAAGTACTATTCTATTGTGAAAATTAAAATTAATATTCGACTCTCTAAAATTAATATAAAGTTTAGTATTTATAGACTTCAGAAAATAGTATTGGTGGATCATTCGGCTAGGTTCGGAATCGCCGATTAATTCGGCGATTCACCCTTTGGTGTAGTTCGTCTCCGCCTTGCACTAGCCTTCAACATCGTCATGCTCTATGTCATTGGGCGACATAGTACTGCTTTGTGGATCTATTCGACGAAATGCCGACTGCTCATTTCATCATTTTTTTATCCTCCTTCTTCAGGTTTTTGCGTATTGGAACAAAAGGCGGAGTACGTCCCTTTGGCGAATCGCCAAGTGTGCTTGGCGATGCCCAGGCTTCAGCTTCTTCGTTCTTTTCAGCTTTTTGTTCCTTTTTGCGCCTAAGTGTCCATGCTTCCACCAAAACTTCAAATACCTGAAACTTAAGAGTTTTCATCAGATATTGAGACAAAATAAGTATTTGAGGACACTATTTCTATCAAAATAAAGCCCTAAATGAGTCCAATTTGTGGACTCATCAACACCCACAACTTAAACTTTTGTTTGTCCTCAAGCAAACTCAAGTTCAGCCGTTCAACAAGGTGTCTCAAATAGTGCTACACAAGACTAAATCATGAACATACACAACAAGACTCAAATTACTTATGCAAAGATCAATTGTGTATTCAAAGATTCAAGTTGTGACACACCACTACCAAAGATTCTCATGCTCACAATACTTGCTACTTGTGCAAGTTCAAGCTCAACAAAAAGTATCTAAATGCTCTTACATAACGAATGATTCCTCATTCACACAAAGAGGTTAAAGATCAGGAATCAGATGCAACGCTCACACTCAAAAAGAGGAACACAATGCATATTTTCACTCGTAGGTTTGCCCTTATTTTCCAATCGATTTTTGGTTCGGCTCACTCAAGATCAAAAAGGTCTTTCTAAGGCTTGTAATGGGGCTGAGTGCAAAGGTATAGTCATCTAGGCTCAGTGACTTTTTCCTCATGAGATATGGTATTCTCAAAGCATTCCCTTCTTTTCCTTTATCAATTTTTTTTCTAGTGCTTCTAAGTCATCTTTTTATTCACCTCCATGGATTGCTTGGAAACCCGACTTCTTTTGTAATTTATTCCACAATTTTATTTTATTTTATTTTTAGATGGAGGGTTTCCATTTTTCCGCAACACCATGGGTTAAGGGAGACTTTTCTTGCATTTCTTGACTTCTCCTTTTCCTTTCTCACCACACCCCCAACTTAGGCTTTTGGCCTAAGTTGGCTATTCACTAAACCACAAATCAAGAGGATTATAGGTAGTGGATCAAGTGAGGTCTAAGGTTCATCAAGGTTCTTCCAAAGAGTGGTAAGACTCAAAGGGTGTTCAAAAGAGTTTCACACACTCACGAGTAGGTCACACAAGATGTATATGTCAAATTGGCTCACACTCTTTAAAGTTGCCTAAGATCATTTCAAGAGCACACCTTTCTAGATCAATCAAACTATCAAAGAAAATTCTAGGTTTATTCATTTAAGGTTCAAAGTAAGCTTATCACACATGACATTGGCACTTAAGTCAAACAAGACTACACACTTTCGCTAGTGTGCAATGGTCATTACAAGAGAATCAATTCGATAAATGACTAATCACAATGAGATGCAAAGAGTTCACATATTGTCTATGTAACTTCATTTGGTCTCATCGTAGCCGTACATTCATATTTGTTCAATTGTAAGCACTATTGAAGTCATCGGTATTGATCGAAATTGAGACTCAATTTTTTGCAAAAGAACAGTCACATTCACACATGAGAGGTGGCAGAACTGTGCGAAAAATTCAAAATTTTTCGGAAGGGTCAAAAAATCATTTTGCAATTAAAAATAAACGGAAACGGAGCCACAAGCTCAAACAATCGCAAAGTAGTTTTAAAAACACAATTAAAAACAGACAACCCAAATGTACACCAAAACACAAACATCCATAGCAAGCAAATAAAGGTGAGCTTCACCCCACCACAATCAAAAAAATATTTTTCCTCAAATATATAACAATAATCCAGAGGTTAAATTGAAGAAAGATAGAGATAGGGCTAGAGAATAATCCTGGTTAGGCAGCTGTTTCGAGTTGGAGTCCGTCAACTGATGTCGTGTAAAGTAGAAGGTGTGTTGGGGACGCTAGGTGCATTGCTAAGTGATTCATCAAGCTTTGTACATCTTTTCTTAGAATTCCAATGCGCCTATCTTTACCCTACGCTCTCGAGTGATTAATCAGCTACCTTTTTGTGCGTTGGCCTGCAGCTTATCCTATTCGTTCCTATTCGGTGACAGTACTTTGACTTTTGAGTGATTTGGCGCTTCGGCAAACAAATTTTTACTTCGCCGAGTTTTACAAAACTTCTCAACAGTTGTGGATGTTCAAACGGCGATGACCATCGGGGTCGCCGATCAGGTGGGCGAATCACCGAAACTTTCCTGAGCTCCCCAAGTTTTACAGACTTTAGGCTTAGAGGGTGCCTTGAGTCAAACGGCGAAGTAGCCTTGATCACCGGCGTGTTCGGCGACTTGCCAACTGGGTCTGCTGCCTGCCATTCTGCACCTCTTTGGAACCTACTACACTTCAATCTATAAAACTAAGACACTATTATTTTACTAGTACGTAAATATAAGATAATATGGGGTTTTGGGTTGCCTCCCAAACAGTGTCTGAGTTAACGTCGCGGCACGACGCAAGTCAAAGACTACTTTTTATCCTCGGAATCACCCATGATGTAATTAGGTGAATCTTCGGTGAACGGAGGATAGTGAACCGTCATCAAATGGGTGGTTTGAGCATCCTACAGTTGAATTGTCATGGAGTGAGAGGCTGACGCTTCGTTTAACATTTTGATGTTTTCCTTCATCTCATTCCACTTCTTCTCATGTGCCTCAATCTTTTGTTGAATGAGTGACAGGGCTTCATCATCCTGTATACCTCTCTACTTCTTCCCATGTCTACATTCTCGAAGGGAGGAGTGCTTTTCTTTCCCCATGGCTTGTACCTCCAATTCCATGACTCTGGTAGATAGAGCATTCAACTGGGTAACTAGTGCGTCCCACTCCTGCTTCTTTTTGGCTTCTTTGTTGGCTTCTACCATGCCATCAAGGAGTTTTGCTACAACTTCATAGGGTTGGTGTAGCATACTACCCTTGCAAATTTGATCGGCTATATCTCTATACTCAGGTCCTAGACCCCTGTAGAAGCACTCCAGTAGCCCCTTGTCTGTCATCCCGTGGGATGGGCATGGTTGCAGCACCCTTTGAAACTTCAACCACATTTCCTGAATCGTCTCATCCCCTACCTGTTTAAAGGTCAGGAGGTTGTCCCTGAGGTTCAATAGTTTCAAAAAGAGATGATTCGTGTGGTATTCATAATGATTGTCCATCCTTAGGTCCCTGCTTTGATGTTCAAACGAGCAAAACAAAACTATAATTTAAATTACTAAAACTAAAACTAGAAAGAATCAAAAAAATTATTTAAGTACGAACTCCCAAATAACACCACTCCTCGGTAGCGGCGCCATTTTGATGATTATCATGACCAACGACACTAACTTATGGTACGAGTGTCTACGATCGTTGATAATATAGTAACCCAACTAAAGGTTGGGGTCGTGTCCCAAGGGAGTGGTTTCGGGAATTAATAGAAAAATAAAATTTAGTTCTAATTAGTCGCAGCTAAAGACATTAATGATTAAAAACATTGTAAATCAAAGAGGGTGACACAAAAGTGTCAAATATCAATTGGGGTTTTTGTCACAAGTAGTAAACACAACAAAAATAACAAGAAAATCAAGTATAGGGAAGAGTTCTTGAGGTGTGACCGCAATACAAGTTGAGATAAATCATTGGGTACATGCTTTCGTTTGGAAATTTGCAAGATAATAGTGACTAGGCTAAGCTTTAGATGGAAATAAGTTCCCTCTCGGGCAACTTACCCCGTTTTAAATGTGTTCCTCTTGGACACCCATTTGCCGCAGGAAGGACAGCCTACGCCTTACCCCACTCACTCTCTCGAGCTGAGTGTTAGGATATGAGACTAGGGCTCACCCTCTCGGGCTGAACCTCATGTCGACCCACTCTTTAGGCCATCATCTAGTGGTCTTGGTTTCGCGACCTACCTCTCGGGAAAGCCAAAAATGCATGGGTAGTTTTGTATTTGCAACTACAAACCCATTAAATTAAACCACAACCACTAGGTGAAATCACCATTAAAATACATCTAACCTATCAGCAAGCTAGACCCAACAACAATATCAACACATATTTGCTAAATCACACCCTAAGAATGGGGGTTTTAGCCACACATCAAGAAATAACAAAATACACCTAGAATGATAGTAAAATCAAATGGGTATAAGAAATTAAACCTTGATTTAAGCAAAGGAAGAAGAATAAGGAAGACCCACTTCCAACATGGGGAAGATGAACTCCTTTCTTCAAGTTCCCAAAACCCTCTCCAAACTTGAGAGAAAAATACCAAAAAGTACTATTCTATTGTGAAAATTAAAATTAATGTTCGACTCTATAAAATTAATAAAAAGTTCAGTATTGATAGACTTTAGAAAATAGTGATGGCGGATCATTCGGCGAGGTTAGTCGGAATCACCAATTAATTCGGTGATTTGCCCGTTGGTGTAGTTCGTCGCCGGCTTGCGCTAGCCTTTAGCATCGTCGTGATCTGTGACATTGGGCAACATAGTACTTCTTCGCGGATCTATTCAGCGAAACGCCGACTGCTCATTTCATCGCCTTTTGTATCCTGCTTCTTCAGGGCTTCGCGTAATGGAACAAAAGATGGAGTGTGTCCCTTTGGCGAATCGCCTAGTGTGCTTGGCGATTCCGAGGCTTCAGCTTCTTCATTCTTTTCAGCCTTTTTGTTCCTTTTTGCACCTAAGTGTCCATGCTTCCACCAAAACTTCAAATACCTGAATCTTAAGAGTTTTAATCAGATATTGAGACAAAATAAGCATTTGAGGACACTATTTCTATAAAAATAAAGCCCTAAATAAGTCCAATTTGTGGACTCATCATTATCTCCCAAAGGGAAAATGGTGTGCTTTGTTACCAGGGTTGCTTGTGCGTTCTTAATATGGGTGAGTTGAGGTAGCAGATTCTTACAGAAGCTCATAACTCTAGATATTCCATTCATCCATGTTCTACTAAGATGTACCGTGATCTACGGGAAGTCTTTTGGTGGAAAGACATGAAGAGGGACATAGCAGATTTTGTGGCTAAGTGTCCAAATTGCCAATAGGTTAAGGTAGAACATCAGAAACCAGAAGGTATGACTCAAGAGATTAACATTTCTACATGGAAGTGGAAGTGGAAAGTGATAAACATGGAATTCATTACGGGCTTACTTCATATTCCCAGACAACATTACTCCATTTATGATAGTGGACAGAGTTACTAAGTCCGCTCACTTCTTGTCTATCAAGGTAGGATTACGCCAAACTCTACATCCATGGTTTCCTTGTCTATCATCTCAGATAGAGGTCCTCAGTTTACCTCTCATTTCTGGAAATCATTTCAGAAAGGTCTTGGTACTCAGGTAAATCTCAATACAACATTTTATCGACAAACAGATGGTCAGGCAGAACGTACCATTCAGACCTTAGATGACATGTTGAGAGATTGCGTGATCAATTTCAAGGGTAGTTGGGATGATCACCTACCTCTCATAGAGTTCTCCTACAACAATAGTTTCCATTCTAATATTCAGATGGCCCCGTATGAGGCACTATATGGTCATAGATGCAGGTCCTGATTGGTTAGTTTGAAGTAGGTGAAGCAGCATTGATTGGGTCAGACTCGGTTCATGATGCTTTGGAAAAAGTTCAACTCATCAGGGATAGACTTAAGACAGGTCAGAGTCATCAGAAGTCCTATGCAGATGTGAGGAGAACGGACTTAGAGTTCGAAATCGATGATTGGGTTGTCCTGAAGGTGTCACCTATGAAAGGGGTGATGAGATTTGGAAAGAAAGAGAAGCTCAGTCCTAGATTTGTAGGTCCTTACAAAATCCTGAAAAGGGTTTGTAATGTGGCATATGAGTTAGAGTTGCCAACAGAACTAGCAGCGGTTCATCCGATCTTTCACATTTCCTTGTTGAAGAAATGTGTGGGTGATCCAGCATCGATAGTGTCATTAGAGAGTGTGGCTGTGAAGGATAGTCTCACTTATGAAGAGGTGCCAGTTAAGATTCTTGACCTCCAGGTTCGTAGGTTGAGAAATAAAGAAGTCACTTCAGTGAAGGTTTTGTGGAAGAGTCAGTCCATAGACAAAGCTACTTGGGAAGCGAAAGCAGCCATGAAAGCCAAGTATCCTCATCTCTTTCCTTCTGATTCCATTTCCAGCTTGAGGTAATAGTTCCTCTCTAGCCTCTCAGTTTACTCTTGCATGAAAATCAGTCTTAGTATCTTGTTTCTTCAGTTTGTTCTTGCATTTCAGCATATTTGTAGTATTCTTGGAACTCAGTTCAGTTAGATATCAGTTTCTAGTACTTAGTGGTAGGCTTTGCAAATCCTTCCCTCCATACTCAGCTTGTTTAGACTTCATTGAGGATGAATGTTCCCAAGGGGGAGATATTGTAACACCTCAGACTCGAGAAAAATAGAAAATGCAACTTCCAAGAATCTGGTGCTAGAACAGGCGGAAACCACCCACGAACCGTAGGTAGAACCACAAACCGTAGGTAGAACCACAAACCGTAGGTGAGGTCCCGCCATTAGGGTCCAAAGGTTGTTGATCTCTGATCCCACCCACGGTCGACCAGTACGGTCCGTGGTTGGGCCTATGGACCGTAGGTAAGGGTTAGCAGTGAACCACAAACCACAACCTCAGTCAACGGTCCGTTGTCCAAACGACGGTCCGTTGGTCAGGGTCCGTCGAGAGCCTCGTCAGCTTTTAAGTCAGGGTCGTTTTGGTCTTTCCCCCTATGCATTAGGCATTTAACACCTAAACTACATCGTTATACTCAGTTTAAGCCTAATAATTTAGTCAGAACCTACCTAAAACCTTTATTCTCCAAAATCACCAAAACTTAGAGCAAAATGAGATGAAAGAGGCGTCAGTATTCCCAAGAACAATCAGAAAGTTTGCTTCAAGTTTCAGACCCAAAATTGAAGGATTTCTCCATGATTTTCATAGCCAGGTATGTGGGATTTCACTAGTGGATTCCTTTCGTCCACTAGGTCCCTAGAATTTTGTCAGATCCTTGATTCTACCTATCTTGTTTAGACCTAGGGTTTGGAAATTTTGGAGAATTGTTATGTTTTAAGTTGCTATAGTATCCATAATTTGAATATCATGTTTTCTTAGAAAAGTTGTTAAATTCCTCGTATGAAGCTCAAAACCCTAGTTGTGTAGATTCTCTTAGTTCATGAATTGCATTTGCTAGGTCAGTTAAACATATATTCATGCTCCAGATTTTAAATGTTACATTGTCAGTATATATATATATATATATTGTATTCCCAGTTAGCATGTCAATATTTTCAGCTATTAAGTTTTTCAATTACATTTCATTCATAGACATATTTAGTTGGGAGTAGACTTAGCACTGAGTTGGACAAGGGTTCAGCGTATCCTCATAGTCCCAGAACTAAGTGCCCCGGTAAGAGTATAAGTCCCCTATGTTAGGTATCATATTTAGTGATCACGCCAGTCATGCCTTTATACCCCTGGCAAGGTATATTGGATCTTCTCGATGGGGCGTATACATGGACTCAATGCTTAGCGCACGTGGTTTTATGTCGGTTAATAGTATCTCCCATAGTAAGACTCCTAGTGCATTTGACTAGGTTTTCAGTATATATTTCAATATTCAGTTCATCATGTTATCTTCAGGATTAGTATTTGGTCATTGTATTCAGTTTAGCTTTTCAGTTATGTTTTAGTGTTTACATTCTTGCTCAATTATGCTTTGTTCAGCTTATGTATTTGTTCAGTTCAATATCTATATCTTGCATGCTAAATACATTCCAAGTATGACTTATACTATGCGCTACATCCTTTCATGATGTAGGTTCAGGTACTCAACATTAAGATCGCGCTTAGTTCAATTCTCGATCCGCATTCAGCAGCTTTAGTGGTGAGTCCTCATACATCGAGGACAATAGAGATGCCTTTATTTTAGTCTTTACTTTTAGTTTTCAGTTTTGTTAGAGTTAGCTGGGGGAATGTCCTAGTAACTCAACTCAATAAGAGGCTTTTCAAACATAGTAATAGAATCAACTCGAATTGTTTAGTCTATCTTTCAGTTGTTATTAAACTCTTAGTATGGCTTATACATTCAGACTAGTTGTGATTTTCCCATTTTTCAGTTATTTATTTATTTGGCTTCAGCATAGTTCATGTCTTATTCAGTTATTCTCAATATGCTTGATATATGTCAGACACAGGGTTAGCTTGGGGTAACTCGTGATCCTAGGTTCCGTGTTACGTCAAGGGGGTAGTCTCGGGGCGTGACAGTTTTACTTAGTAACTTTTATAGTATGCTTGATATATGCCAGACTGAGGGTTAGCTTGGGGTCACTCGTGAACCTAGGTCCTGTGTTACGTCTAGGGGGTAGTCTCACAGCGTGACAAAATAATTCATCCAATTTAGTAAGACACAAATTGTTGGGTTTTAGCAAGGTGTGAATGGAAAATAAGAAGAGAAAATGGAAATGTGGGGGAACCAATTTTGGAGGAAAATGAAAAGTCATTGTCATTGCAAATTGTAAAAGAAAAGTCATTTCTCCCATATTGGTAGAAGAAAGGAAAATTGTTGTCCTTATATTAGGAAACACTTCCTTTAGTTCTTAAAGGGTTAAGAAGAAGGTGCCCCCTCGCGTCGTCGTCGCTCGCTCGACTTCGGCTTTGGCTTTGGATTTGACAAATGACATGATTGATTTATAATATTTTTGGACAAAAATTATTTAATTAATCTCATTAATTAATTTTAATTCTCTTATAAATTAATTCAGAATGTTATTTAATTAACAGAATTAATTTCGCGTAACGGAATTTATTTGAAATTCGCATGTAACGGTAAAAACATTCTGAAGGGACATGTTCCTTCCGAAAAGGCGTTACTTTTTCCAAAAAGACACAACGTTCTGGAAAGACACCATTGTTCGAACATATATGTTCCTTGCTGCAAATGGCTATAAATAAGAGATATTTTTCATTTTTCATTCACTGAAATTTTTTCTCTCTGCATACATTTTCTTACAAAAATAAATTGTCGATCGACAGAGTCTGTGTGTTCTCTCGTTGTTGTTCTTGTGTTCGCTGAAATTAGTGAAGTTTGAGGTGCCGCTACTTCTCTAATAGTTAATCCATTTTATCTTGGGAGGAATTAATCTGTAACCTCGGGTACTTGATGAGATTAAATTTCTTAAGGAAACACAGTAGGTTCTGTGGACTCGGATTCTATTTTTCTGTCTGTTTCATCTTTTTTTCTGTTTCTGTATTTTTTTGCTAACATGAATATAGGAGATAACAAGCTTAAGAAATTTCATAGTTTATGTATTTGAGGTTTCTGGAGTCGACTTCAAGAGATGGCTGCAGAAGATGTTCTTCTATCTGACTACGTTGAATCTACAGAGGTTCATTAATGAGAATGTTCCTGTTATGTCGGATGAAACTCCGGCCGAAGAACGATTCTTGGTAACAGAAGCATGGACACATTCATATTTTTTGTGTAAAAATTATATTCTGAGTGGCCTGCAAGATGATATGTACAATGTGTATAGTAGTGTCAAGACCTCAAAAGAACTTTGGAATGCTTTAGAAAAGAAGTACAAAACAGAGAATGCCGGAATGAAAAAGTTCATTATGGCTAAGTTTTTGGACTATAAGATGATAGACAGTAAGACCGTCATCACCCAAGTTCAAGAACTGCAGGTCATAATCCATGATCTCCTTGCTGAAGGTATAAATTTATTTAATGCCTATGTTGAATAAATTAAGTCTATTCTTAATACTCACATAATCTTTAATGTAGGATTGATTTTGAATGATGCTTTTCAAGTGGCGGCCATTATTGAAAAGTTACCTCTTTTATGGAAGGATTTCAAAAACTACTTGAAACATAAATGCAAGGAGATGACTGTTGAAGATCTCATGGTAAGGCTGAGAATCGAAGAGGATAACAAGGCCACAGAAAAGAGGCCGCGCGGTAATTTAGCAATATCTGGAGTTAATATTATTGAAGAAGATCCCACAAGATAAAAAAAGAAGAAAAATAAAGCATATTGTCCAAAGAGCAATCCTCCTAAGAAGAAATTCAATGGAAACAACTTCAATTGTGGCAAACGTGGTCATAGGGCTACTGAATGTCGGGGTCCCAAGAAGGACAAAAAGAAGGATCAAGCAAATTTGGCTGAATCCAAAGAAGAGATGGACGATCTCTGTGTAATTCTTTCAGAATGCAACTTGGTTGGAAATCCAAGAGAATGGTGGATAGATTCTGGTACCTCATGCCATGTTTGTGTTAACAAAGAATTATTTGCATCATACGCTCCAGAACCAGTAGATGAGAAGTTGTTTATGGCAAACTCCGATGTTGCAAAGGTGGAAGGAACATGCAAGGTCCTGTTAAAGATGACATCGGGCAAGGTGGTGACTTTGAACAGGGTCTCGTATGTTCCAGAATTGCGAAAGAATTTAGTTTCTATACCAGTTCTGACTAAGAATGGTTTCAAATGTGTATTTGTTTATAATAAAGTTGTAGTAAGTAAGTGAGATGTATGTAGGAAAAGGTTACCTCACTGAGGGCCTCTTCAAACTCAATGTAATTGCAGTTGATATGAATAAAACTGTTATTTCTTGTTACTTGCTTGAGTCTAAATGTTTATGGCATGAACGTTTGGGAAATGTTAATAACAAAACCTTGCGAAAACTGATTAACTTAAATGTTTTGCCTAAATTTGAGTGCAATAAATCAAAATGTCAAGTTTGTGTTGAATCTAAGTATGTTAATCATCCTTATAAATCTGTTGAAAGGAATTCATATCCCTTAGAACTGATTCACACTGACATTTGTGATATGAAGTCAACACCATCACGTGGTGGGAAAAAGTATTTCATAACTTTTATTGACGATTGTACTAGATACTGTTATATATATTTGCTAAATAGTAAGGAAGAAGCAATAGATGCATTTAGGCAATATAAAACTGAAGTTGAAAATCAGTTGGATAAAAGGATCAAAATGACAGAAGTTTAGAGGTGGAGAATATGAATCTCCATTTGAAGAAATATGTTTGGAAAATGGAATCATCCATCAAACTACTGCACCTTATTCTCCTCAATCTAATGGAATTGCGGAAAGGAAATGATGAATGCCTTACTTATTAGTTCAGGTTTACCACAAAACTTGTGGGGGGAAGCTATCATTACAGCAAATTGATTACTCAATAGAGTGTCTCACACCAAGACACATGTTATTCCATATGAGAAATGGAAAAGTAGAACACCCAACTGAATTATTTCAAAGTGTAGGGGTGTCTAGCCATAGTCCAGGTTCCTATACATAAGAGGGGGGAAATAGGACCTAAGACTGTGGATTGTGTATTCATTGGATATGCCACAAATAGTAAGGCATGTCGATTTTTGGTTCATAAGTTCGAACATCCGAATATTCATGACAATACGGTAATGGAATCAGATAATGCTGAATTCTTTGAACATATCTATCCGTATAAACTAGAATTGAGTCATCTAGTGGGGGGTCTAAACGACCTCAAGAAGAACCAAAAGAGAATGAACCTAATGAAAAGAGTCCAAAGCGCAGTAAATGCCAAAGGACAACTACTTCATTTGGATATGATTTTGTAACATTCATTCTTGAAAGTGAGCCTCAAACATTCAAGGAAGCTATGTTGTCTAGCGACTCAACCTCTTACAAGGAGGCTGTCAATAGTGAGATTGAATCAATCTTAAGCAATCATACCTGGGAGTTGGTTGATCTTCCTCCAAGGAACAAACCCTTGGGTTCGAAATGGATCTTCAAAATGAAGATGAAAGATGATGGAACTATTGACAAATATAAAGCAAGATTCGTTGTCAAAGGCTTTAGACAGAAATAATGTCTTGATTATTTTGACACATACTCGCCAGTGACTAGGATTACATCAATTCGGATGTTAATTTCTCTAGCTGCAGTATACAGTCTTGAAATCCATCAAATGGATGTGAAAACTGCCTTCTTAAATGGAGAGCTGGAGGAAGAGATTTACATGGAACAACCTGAGGGCTTTGTAGTTCCCGGTAAAGAAAAGAAAGTATGCAAACTTGTTAAGTCACTTTATGGACTAAAACAAGCACATAAATAATAGCATGCAAAATTTGATCAAACCATGTTATCAAATGGATTTATGATCAATGAATGTGATAAATTTGTCTACATTAAAGACACTCTGAATCAGGAGGTCATTGTATGTCTATATGTGGATGACATGCTGATAATGAGCAAGGACATTGCTAATATAAAAGCTACTAAGTGTATGCTCGCTAGTAAGTTTGATATGAAAGATCTAGGAGTTGCCGATTCGATATTGAGAATTAAGATTCATAAAACTCCTAACGGTCTAGCATTGTCTCAATCTCATTATATTCAAAAGGTACTTGAAAAGTTCAAGTATTTGAATTTCAAAAGGGCAAAGACCCCAATTGTGAACCTTAATCTTTCTAAGAATAAAGGTGAAAGTCAGTCTCAATTGGATTATGCCAGAGTATTGGAAAGTTTGATGTATGTCATGAATTGTACACGACCAGACATAGCCTGCGCTATAAGTAAACTGAGTCGATACACAAGTAATCCCAATCAAAATCATTGGATGGCAATGAAGAGAGTTTTGGGGTACTGAGATGACACTCAAAACTATGCTTTGCATTACAACAAATATCCAGCAGTTCTTGAAGGATATAGTGATGCAAATTGGATTACTGGGTCAACTGAACCAAAATCCACGAGTGGATATGTTTTCACTATTGGTGGAGGATAAATATCTTGGAAATCATCCAAACAAACATGTTTAGCTCGCTCTATAATGGAGTCTGAATTCATCGCCTTAGACAAGGTAGGTGAAGAAGCTGAATGGCTCCGGAATTTCTTTGATGATATTCCATTTTGGCCTAAACCAATGGCCCTATATGCATACACTGTGATAGTCAAGTTGCAATAGGAAGGGCTGGAAGCGTTATGTATTACGGGATATCTCGTCACATATGATGAAGACATAACTCTGTTAGACAACTACTCTCTAGTGGAATTATCACAATTGACTATGTAAAGTCAAAGGATAATGTGTCAGATCCACTTACAAAAGGCCTAACTAGAGAGGGAGTTGAGAGATCATCGACGGAAATGGGACTATGGCCGAAAACAAGTCATCGTGGCAGTAACTCTACCCAGAAGTTTGGAGATCCCAAGATCTAGGCTCAAGGAGATCAAACAAAGTCATAGATGACAGTTCAACATTGTCAAAATTTATTTTATGGTCCATTCTCATGATGAGACAATATTCAGTAACCAGGATAAAGGCATAAGGACTTTTTAATGGTTTCTAAGTTTGATACAGGGTATATAAAATAGTGTATCTATGGGATAACACAGTTAGAAACCACCTATGTAAGTGTGAAATGTAAGCCGCTTCAAGAAGAATCCGGTAAGGGCAATTCTCTAAGAACTTATTAACCGAGATGTGTTCATGGCTGAAACGAACAAAACAATGAGAACCAAAAACAGTTCAAGCGTTGATTGTGTGACTTATGTTGTCTACGTATACAACAAAGCTCGATGGTTCAAAGATATCAAATCTACAGATTAACCAAGTATATCCGATATATGTTCACTACGAAAAGTTTAAAGGGAAACCTACCTATCCAGATGCGATTAACCTTTACTTACGAGACACACAAGTTTTTCATGCATATGTTTTAACAATAGCCATTCCCCATTCATGTGGGGGATTTTAGGGTTTTAACAAGGTGGGAATGGGAAATAAGAAGAGAAAATGGAAATGTGGGGAACCTATTTTGGAGGAAAAATGAAAAGTCATTGTCATTGCAAATTGCAAATGAAAAGTCATTTCTCCCATATTGGTAGAAGAAAGGAAAATTGTTGTCCTTATATTAGGAAACATTTCATTTAGTTCTTAAAGGGTTAAGAAGAAGGTGCCCCCTCGCGCTGTCGTCGTCGTCGCTCGCTCGACTTCGGCTTTGAATTTGAATTTGACAAATGATGTGATTGATTGATAATATTTTTGGACAAAAATTATTTAATTAATCTCATTAATTGACCTCCTTTCTCTTATAAATTGATTCAGAATGTTATTTAATTAACAAAATTAATTTCGCGTAAAGCTTTTTCCGCAGGCTGCTATGATAGTTGTAGCGCGGTAGCGCTTTACTAATATAATAGAAAGTCAAGTTAGTGTTATGGTGCAGCGGAAGGCCCCCTTTCCTTACATTATTTAAAATTCACGTGTAACGGTAAAAACATTCTGAAGGGACCTATTCCTTCCGAAAAGGCATAACTTTTCCCAAAAAGACACAAAGTTCTGGAAAGACAGCATTGTCCGAACAGACGTTTTCCTTTCTGCAAATGGATATAAATAAGAGGTCTTTTTCATTTTTCATTCACTGAAATTTTTTCCTCTCTGCATACATATTCTTACAAAAATAAATTGTCGATCGATAGAGTCTGTGTGTGCTCTTGTTGTTGTTCTTGCGTTCGCTGAAACTAGTGAAGTTTGAGGTACCGCTACTTCTCTAATAGTTAATCCATTTTATCTTGGGAGGAATTAATCTGTAACCTCGGGTACTTGAGAGGATTAAATTTCTTAAGGAAACACAGTGGGTTCTGTGGACTCGGATTATATTTTTCTGTCTGTTTCATCTTTTTTCTGGTTTTTTTTTTTTTGCTAACCTGAATACATGAGATAACACAAACATCAAAACTTTTGATAATTAATTAGGGGAAATGTGAATGAGACCTTTAAATATGCAAGAAATAATCAAATGTTATACAATTTTATTCTAAATTTAATAATATAACAAGTTCAAACATATGTTCAATATTATAATGTAATTATTAAACATAGATAGAATTCAAACAATTTTATAACATTGTAATTGTGTCTTATATAATTGTGAAATCAAGGCATACAATGAAGATCACATATTGTCTTTTGTGAAAATAAGCTCAAGAGAAGAAAAGACCACTATTAAGAACCATAAACTCAAAATTATAAAAGTAAACCTCGAACGCAACTTTTTTACAATTGTGTGTGCATTTTTTTTAATGTTGTTGCATGTGTTCTTTTTGGGAATGTTGCTACGTGTGTTTTCCTAAATGCAGCAAGTGGGTTAGTTTGGGTTGGTGTTGCTATGTTTTAGGGTAATTGGGTGTGTATTATTTTTTTCTTTTTTTTTCCAGTTCTGTGCGGGTGAGTTTGATTGGTTGGTTTCTTTTCTTTTTGGTCTTCTGAGTGGTGTGAGAGTATATGTGATATAGTTGCTGGAAGTTCTATCGGAAGAAAGAAAAACTGCTTTTTTGTTGTGTAGTTTTTTTCTTCCGTCGTGTATGTTTCTGTTGTGGGTATGTATCATTTTGTAGATTATATTTGAAGGAAGAGACATTAGAGTTAGGAGGTGGTTTAGGATTGATTTGTTAGTGAAAAAAGTGCGGGATGGGAGGTTTAAGGGAGTGGGGAACATGAGGGAGTGGAAGTATGGGGGTAGGTTACAAAAAATTTAGGATAAATGGTTTGGGCAGTTTTAGGTTTTTATTTTTAATTACATATAATCAAAATTTTTATAATAAAAATATTATCTAACTATTTTAACTAATAAAAATATAAGAAAAGTCAAATAGTTGGTCTAAAAATATACCGAAGAAACAGTAGCTTAGTAAAACTCTAAGTTAAAAGAAAAACTATATTTTTGGCAAAAG
Organism: Solanum tacnaense; assembly: GCA_029582525.1. Lineage (NCBI taxonomy): Eukaryota > Viridiplantae > Streptophyta > Magnoliopsida > Solanales > Solanaceae > Solanum > Solanum tacnaense. The sequence goes on along the minus strand of JAJOOD010007702.1, from coordinate 5,422 downwards.
GATATGATAAACCCTGTACTTGGATCCGTTTGTCAGTTGAACTCTCCTACTTAATAGTTCGCCAAATGAACATTTAACTCGATGAAACTCTATTTTCTAATCCATCTGACCATTAGCCAAGCTTATGTGACATAAAATGGCTAAGTTGGACAAATACGTGATCACACACATTTTGAAACAAGTTAATGCAATATTTTCATTTAAAAAATATCAAAATTATAAGACAAAACAATAATAATAAATTTATAAACAAAAAAAGATTCTCAAAAGCTTCTTCTTCTTCAGCCCAACATAGCCTACTACGCCCCACCGCCACCGCCACCCCTACCCCTTATATCTTCTTATTTAGGCCCAACCCTTAGTCCCTCACCCCACTCCGCTCCTATCCCTTGCCTCTTCTTCTTATTTTTCTTTGACGTACACCCTTATCACCATAATCATCAAAAAATAATTTAAAAAGTTTTTTCTAAAAAAATATATTAGTCACTTCAGGAACATACGGAGGGGCAAATTATCTATATGTTATACCAGTCGCCAAGAGCAAGAAAATTCACTTGATGTTGTCACTGGTATGATCAGAGTCTTTACTTTTGATGTATATGCATTGATTGATCCAAGTGCAAGTCTATCTTTTGTGACTCCTTATATTGCTATGAGATTCGATATCTTTCCAAGCAACTTCTTAAGCCCTTCAGTGTTTTTACACATGTTTGTGAGTTTATTCTAGCTAAGAGCGTTATCGTGATTGTGTCATTTATGTCAATCACAAGGACACCATGGCTGACTTAGTCGAGTTAGACATGGTAGATTTTGATGTTATTCTAGGTATAGACTAACTTCATGCCTATTATGCCTCAGTTGATTGTAGAACTCGAGTAGTTAAGTTCCAGTTTCCAAATGAGCCAGTTATTGAGTGGAGGAGCAGTTCAACAATACTATTTTATAAACTTATTTTTTCAACATATATTGCTTGAATTTACTCATAAACATATATTTTTTTCAACTTGAAGTTTTCTTGATATATCTATTAACCATAACAAAATAAATAGAATCATAAAGCATGTGCAAGAGCTAATTACAATTTACCATATTTTGCGATTGAGAAATTTTCAAGTGTGAAGAATATAATGTGCAATTTTTTCGAGTGAGGGTAGAGGGTAGGAATGAAGAAGATAAAGCGGGAAAGGGGGGAAATGAGTATAGTGAGAGAGAGAAAATTGCACCTTTTTTAATATTATTTATTAAATAAATATTTAGTTTATGATATGTCATTGAAATAATAATAATAATGATAATGATGTGTGATTAAAAAATGAGATGAAATTTTATGTGTAAAATGAGTGTACTATACACACACAATGAATGAGAAGGAGTTTAAAATCTTGTGTTTCAATGAGTTTAAAGGTTCAGTTGGCAAAGTCGTAAGTACAAGGGTCCAATTTACAAATAGAGCCAAGTACAAGGGCCTCCTAGGTCATTCTGTTGATTATTTTTTGTAAATTTTCTTTTCTTTTGAAGAAATTGAAAATAAAACTTATCCTAAAACGTGATTCTATTTTTTGATGGAACAGATTTAGGCACAACAGTTTGAGGATCTGAGATTGAGGATGATTCAAGACAAGGTGCTTAGTGGAGAGACTAGAAAGGTGACCTTAGATTTGGAAGGTACCTTGAGGATTGAGGGTCGTATTTTTGTTCCTAGAGTTGGTGGGTTGGTTGGGCTAATTCTATAAGAGTTCTATTGTTCTAGATATTCTATTCATCTTGGTGTTGTGAAGATGTATCGTAATCTGAGACAACAGTATTGGTGGTATGGTGATGAATCCACAAATTGGACTCATTTAGAGCTATATTTTAATAAAAATTGTGTCCTCAAATGCTTATTTTATCTCAATATTTGATGAATATCCTTAAGTTTCAAGTATTTGAAGTTTGAAGGAAAGCATGGACACTACTTCGCAAAAAGGAACAAGGATTGCCAAGTCCACTTGGTGAGTCGCCGAAATGTCTCACTTCGACTTTTGTTCCAGTCTGTTGAGCCCTGAAGGAAAGGATCAAGTCGGTGGAAAAAGGGAGCAGTCGGCACATCGCCGAGAAGTTCCGCGAGGCAGTACCATGTCACCCAATGACCCAGAGTACGACGATGCTGAAGGATGGTGCAAGACGGCGATGAACTACACCAAGGGGCGAATCGTCGAGTTGATCGGCGATTCCGACTAATGTCACTGAATGGTCCGCTGCAGCACAGATTTCTTTGAAAACTATAAATACTCGTTGAGAGTTGTAGCTTAGTATCAGATTTTTAGTGTGGAACAATTAATATAATTTTTAGTACTTTTTATTTTTGCTCTGAGTTTGAGAGGGTTTTGAAAACTTAAAGAAGAAGAGGGTTTCATTTCCAAGGATTTGGACTTGGGTCTCTTGGATTCTTCATTCTTGGCTTGTAACAAGACTTAAATCTTCATACCCATTTGAATGCAAGCTCATTTAGGTATAAATTTCTATCTCTTGATGTGTAGCTAAAAACCCCAATTATTGGGATGTGATTTAGCGAATATGGGTTAAGAATGTTGTTGGGCCTTGCTTGCTGATAGATTAGATGTAGTTTAATGGTGATTTCGTCTAGTAGTTGTGGATGAATTTAACAAATTTGTAGTTGCAAATACAAGTTTATTTATGCGTTATCGGCTTGTTCGAAAGAGAAGTCGCGAAACCAAGACTACTAGATTGATGGCCTAAGGAGTGGGTCGACATGAGGTTCAACTCGAGAGAGTGAACCCTTTTCCTATATCCTAACACTCATCTCGAGAGAGTGAGTGGGGTAAGGCGTAGGCTGGTCTTCATGCAGCAAGTGGGTGTCCGAGAGGAACCCATTTGAAACGGGGAAAGTTGCTCGAGAGAGAATTTATTCCCACGTATAGCTTAGCCTAGTCACTATTACTCTATAGATTTTCTATCGAAAGCATGTACCCAATAATTTAGATTAACCCGTATTCCGGTCACATCCCAAGAATCCCTTCTCATTACTTAGATTACTTTGTTAATTTCGTTGTTTTTACTTACTAGTGACAAAACCCCCATTGCTAATTGACATTTTTGTGTCCCCCTTTAATTTGCAATGTTTTTAATCGTTAATGTCTTTAGCTACGACTAGTTAGAACTAATTTTATTTATCTTTTAATTCTCGAAACCATTCCCTTGGGACTCGACCCCAACCCTTGGTTGGGTTATTATACTATTGCACAATCGTAGACACTTCCATCGGAAGTTGTGTCGTTGATTAGGCAAACATCAAAATGGCGCCGCTACCAGGGAGTGGTGTTAGTTCGGAATTCTTAGATTAGTAGAATTTTTGTTCTTCTTAGTCGTAGTCTACTTACCTAATTTTTAGGTTTGTTTGTTTGCTATGTGAATATTTCAAAAGGCATGAGTGTTAATGGTAGCAACGGTAGCCAGGTAGCCCACCAAGACGACATCGAAAATCTCAACGATGTCCAAGAGCCCAACATCAATGGCCCCCATCTCATGGGAGGTGTTGGAGACATCCGTTTACCCCAGCCGAGGGAAATGCAGTGTTCCACATAACGAGCACCATCTTGCAACTCTTGCAACTTAAGGGACTTTTCAGTGGACTGGCTCACGAGGATCCTCAGGAACATCTTCGAAACTTTGTAGATGTGTGGGGACCATTCTCGTTCAAAAACATCTCTCAGAAGTTGGTTCGGTTGAGGTTATTCCCTTTCTCGTTGATGGGAGAGGCTTTCAAGTGGCTATACGAGCTACCACATGAATCCATCACTTCGTGGGAGGAGTTGGTAACCGTATTTCAAGTACGTTTTCCCTCCCTCAAAGATGATGTCCATGCGGGATAGCATCCAGAGCTTTAAGCGCCTAGAAGGAGAGCCTCTGCACGAAACCTAGCTATGGTTCAAAAAATTGGTGCTCCAATCCCCAACCCATGGTTTTCCTGATAACGTGCTACTTCAATACTTCTACCAGAGCTTAGACTAAGTGAACAAAGGTGTCGCTGACCAATTCTCGCCGGGAGGCTTAATGAAGCAGCTTTATGCAGTAGCAGCCTAGCTTTTAGATGGTATGACAACCATCAACAGAGCATGGTACACTCGTGAGGACCAATCTCCCCTCTCACTTTAAAGCTATCAAAGGAGCAGATTGAAAAAGACAATGAGAGAGACCAGAACATGGCCAAAATCATGACGCAGCTTGATATTTTATCCAAAAACATCATGGGGGCCGATACCCGTGGTGTCAACACTGTGGGGATCGGGGGTGCTAATCCTGAGGAGATGAAGTTTGAAGCCTTGTATAACGAAGAGGTAAATTGTCTAGCCAACCAAGGCGGTGGCTGATGAGTCCACAAATTGGACTCATTTAGGGCTTAATTTTAATAGAAATAGTGTTCTTGAATGCTTGTTTTATCTCAATACCTGATTAAATGCTGAAGTTTCAGGTATTTAAAGTTTTAGTGGAAGCATGGACACTTAGGCGCAAAATGGAGCAAATAGGGCTGAAAAGAACAAGAAATGGAATCCTGCAGATCGCCGAGTTCAACTTGGCGAGTCGCCGAAACAACATGAACTGCCCTTCGTTCCAGTACGCGAAGCCTTGAAGGAACTGGATCAAAAGGCGAGGAAATGAGTAGTCGGCGAGTCGCCGATTAGTTCCGCGAAGCAGTACTATACCGCCCAATGATCCAGAATGCGAGGATGCTAAAGGCAAGACACTGAAGGCAATTAGCTAACCAAAAAGCGGATCGTCGAGTTCATCGGCTATCTCGACTAATGTCGCCGAACAATCCTCCGCAGCACAATCTGTGAAAACTATAAATACTAGTTAGAATTGTAGTCTTAAGTGTGGAACATTTTAGAATAAAATTATTATTAGGCTATTTTATTTTTCTGTATTTTTCTCTCAAGCTTGGAGAGGGTTTTGTGGAGACTTGAAGAAAGGAGTTCTTCTTCCCCAAGTTGAAGTGGGTCTTCTTTATTCACTTTCCTTTGCTTAATTCAAGGTTTAATTTCTTATACCCAGTTGATTTCATTATCCTGTTAGGTATAATTTCTTTTTGATGTGTGGCTAAAAAGCCCCATTCTTGGGGTGTGATTTAGCAAATATGAGTTGATATTCTTGTTGGGTCTTGCTTGTTGATAGGTTAGATGTATGTTAATGGTGATTTCACCTAGTGGTTGTGGTTTAATCTAAAGGGTTTGTAGTTACAAATACAAACCCACCCATGTATTTTCAGCTTGCTCGAGAGGGAGGTCGCAAAACCAAAACCACTAGACTAATGGCCTAAGGAGTGGGTCGACATGAGGTTCAGCCCGAGAGGGTGAGCCCTAGTCCCATATCCTAACACTCAGCTCGAGAGAGTGAGTGGGGTAAGGCGTAGGCTGGTCTTCAT